>SJXQ01011719.1:216967-295308 GCA_006408695.1 Aepyceros melampus
AACCTCAACCTCCCCCCTCCCGCCCCACACCCTCTCTCTGGATTATCCCCGTGCATCAGTCCCAAGCATCCTGCATCCTGCATCAAACCTGGACTGGCAATTCGTTTCACTTATGATATCACATATGTTACACTGCCACTCTGCCAAGTTCCATGTTTCCATGACCATATAAACTGGTTAGTTTTGTATGAAAATGATTAAAATACAAACAAAAATCAAACTATATTTTCTTAATAACCTTTGTTGCAAGTAAATGCATTTATTGTTAATAATATCAACAAAGATAATAAAACTGATGATATTATAAGGAAGAAAAAATAATTTTACCTTTATCTTTCAGAGGTCTTAACTGAGACCTCTGTAATAAAAGAGGAACAAGAGAAAACCAAAGAGAAGTTTATTAATATGCATGCTTCATGTATACTTTGGAGACACCCAAGAAAAGATGAGTAATTCATCCAAGGTGTCTTAGAGTTCAGGCTTAAATACTATCGAAACAGGGGAAAAAGAGAGAGGATGTAAATCTCTTAAGAGAAAGTGAATTTTAGGGAAGATAAATGGGCCCTTAGAAGAACAGATGGGACATGTGATAGTTTGTGACAAAGTTTATCTGGATGTGGTGTTAACTTCTAGTTTTCTCTCCTGTAATGGGTCAGCCTCCCTTGATTAGTGAAACTCCCTGGGCTTATGACAGTTGAATTTCTTTTTGGAGGATCTGTCTTTAAGCAGATAAAGTTTAGAAAAAAACTTTCCACCTCACCCCAACACTTGTTATTTTTCAAATGCATACAGCTCATGGTAATCAATAGACCAAAGTGATATAGAGTCATCCCTCTCTATCAATAGTGAACTGGTTCCAGGACCCCAGATACCAAAGTCATGAATACTCAAGTCTTTTATATAAGATGGTGTAGTGTTTGCATTTAACCTGTACACATTCTCCTTTATACTTTAAATCTTCTCTAGATTACTTATGATAATTAATACACTATAATTGCTATGTAAATAGTTACTTGGTCATGGAAAATTCAAGTTTTGCTTTTCAGAAGTTTCTGGAATTTTTTCCCAAGTATTTTTCATTTGCATTTGGATGAATCTGCTTATGCAGACCTATGAATACAGAAGGCAAACTGTATTTTGGGCTGCATATTCTGCTATCCTTCAAAATTAAAATCTGCTTAATTTTCTTGGAATATGCACAAATATTTAATTAGCATTGGAACACTAGTATAGGAATAAATTTTTTAGTTAATATCTTTTAAAAGACAGGTATGACATGATTATTTTATTTTTATTTTTAAAATTGCTCATTTATTTTCTAGCCTCTTAAACTAATGTTCCTTTGTTTGAAAGAATCATACATCTATATACCTTTGCAGTTGTATTCAATCATTGGTGAAATAACACCAAATAACAATAACTATTTGTCATTGAACGAAGATAATATATGGAAAAATTAAATTGTACATTGTGTGCGTGCTAAGTCGCTTCAGTCATGTCTGACTCTTTGTGACTCTTTGGACTATAGTCTGCCAGACTCCTATCTCCATGGGATTCTCCAGGCATGAGTACTGGAGTGGATTGCCATGCCGTCCTCCAGGGTATCCCAACCCAGGGATAGAAACCGTGTCTCCTGCATTGGCAGATATATTCTTTTCTACTAGCCCCACATAGGAAGCCCAAATTGTACATTACATAATGGAAATCTACATAAGTTAGGTCAAAGTTTCCAAACACATTCTGGTAGTAAATTTATTTGCAAAATTGAGTTCAATAGAATAATATGCTGAATTTCTAGATTATTTAAAAAAGAAAGCAAATTTATTTATTTTTCAGAATAAATCTATATTTGAGCCCCTAAATGCTAAGAACAAGTGAAAACATCTGAAAGCTCTGAAGAAATTAGAAATGAGAGTGGTATTATCAAAAGAGAATTAAAGTAGAATATTTAAAAATAATGAATAGTAAGTAATCTACTATTGTTTATGAATTTTAAAGCTAATTTTAAAACTAATGAGGAAATGGGTTTTAAAATTTTACAGATACTTAGAAAAATACAGAAAAAAAAATGCACCAAAGTAGATTAGAGGATTTCAGGGACATTATATTATTTTACCTATTTTGTGAACTTAAGCCACATTAAAGTATTATGCATCAATAATATAGAAATGTCTGTTTGAAAAGAAATAGTTTGCTTCTACAAGTCTATGTTCCTGGCGAATTACTAGCTGGCGAGATGTGGATTAAAGTGATCTAGTAGTCTACGGGGACAAGAAGAAGGCCCTGGGCAACCACTCACCTTACAATGTAAAACCCTTTCTTACAAAATTAAACACAGAATGAGTTGCATTGAATTCTGCTCACTTTTGCTTTGTTTCTTTTATCTTATCTCTTTGAAACTCAAGAAGCAATGTTATATGAAAGCATTAAGGTTGATTTCATCTGTGATTTGAAGAATATCCATATTACAGATTATTAAATTAATAGCAATCTAACCTTGAAAGCACCTCTATCCGCTGAAAGAGCAACACTTCATCACCTGTTTTGATTCATTAATGTATCATTTAACTTGGTATGACACATGTTCAGCAGTTATAATTACATTATGGTCTTCCTATTACATCAGCTCTGCTCCAAGTTTCTGTCACCACAAGTCCAATTTTCAACATAGAGCAATCCACTGCACTCTTTCCTTATTAGTGTCATCTTTAATGTAGCAGAGAGGCTGAACCATTACTTGGCACTGAGAGTTTAACAGCAATTAACCCCTGCTCTATCCCCGGGGAGAAGTACATCAGCAACTTGCCAAAACACTGTAAACAAGCTGGCCAAGATCAATGTGCAGCTACGCTGGCTGCAGAGCACCTAGTATATTAATTTAGGACTGAGATATATGGAAAAAAGGAGGAAATGATCTGTATGAAATTAACCTGAGTCACTCCCCTACCCTAAACTGGATATATCTCTTCCCATGGATAGATATAGGACTACAAAAAAAAAAGAAAGAAAATCTTGCTTACAGTTAGCAGATATCCTACATGTGTATTCAGCTTTATTGCCACAAGAAAATAATTATTGAATTGATTATTTCACAGAATGGTTTTTGAGGATGGAAAATGAAATGCATAAACAATGTATTCACATATTTTAAAGGTCAAATTCAAAGAGAAAATGACAAAGCAAACTCACTTTTGAGATAGTCTTTGGTTGTTTTAACATACAAATGACTGGGAAGCGAGTCATACATGATTATATGTAAATTTCAACTTAAGAATTTCTTAGCATGATGAAGTATATAGTTCTTAATATGGATGGTGCAAACTCTAAAAGAGTACAGAGACAAAGCCCAGAGAAGAATATATGGTCTGACATTTTCTAGACTCATTCTGCCATAATTTGTAACTGCAGACCCTCAATACAAGGTACTTTAATACTACACTACACTGAAACTGAGCAGAGCATAACATTGAGACTGTGTCTTCTGTAGATAGATATAAGAAATGTTAAAATATCTGGAGGGTGTACATGGACCTAGATCAAAGATTTAACATGTTACTTTATTTCAATGCATTAAAAAAAAAAATACTGTCGCTCTAAAGTGTCCACTTATTTTCCTGTTTTTATACTATGCGTTTTCACTTTACCTTGCCAAGATTGGCACCACACATCACAGCTTTTAAAATGCTGAATGGTACCCCGAGTTTCACTTTGGACTGAAACAATCAACTCTTGAAGATAAAAAATTCCTTTTGTACGAAAATACTAATTTATTCATTTGTCTACATCACTTTTCTCTCCCATATTTCTTTGCAGAGATGGCAGTCTAGAATAAGTGGAATTATACCACTTCTTTGATAAAAACTCTTTAATGATTTCCTACTATCTTTAGAATACATACATATACACACAGTACGTTAGTAATTAACTAAGCTCAAATTCTTCTCCAAAATATGAGACCCTACATGATTTGTCCTTTTCTCCTGCTTTATCTCTTTCTAGGTAATATCTACTTCAACTCCTACTCTTCTGTCTGTTGTTCCCAATCTTCAGTCACAACGAACTATTTTTTCCTGAATAAGCTATGCCCTGTGCTCTTCTACCAACCTCTATGGGCTTCACAAATTCCTTTTTTTTTTTTTTTTAATCTTCTTTCTGGCATACCTTTCTTTAAGCAAAATATTCCTACATCTTATTATTTTGTATGATTCACTCCTCTTTCTCACATAGGCCCTTGGAAATACTACATACCTTCTGAAATCTTTCTACACTCTCTCATTCTGTCTCTGACTGTCTGTCTGTCTCTCTATACATATATTTAGACATGTAACCACTCATATTTAGATACTGGACTTTCTTGGGGGCTCAGACGGTAAAGAATCTGCCTGCAATGCAAGATACCCAGGTTCTATCTCTGGGTTGGGATGATCCCCTAGGGAAAGGAATGGGTACCCACTCCAGTATTCCTGCCTGGAGAATTCCATGGACAGAGAAATCTGGTGGGCTACAGTCCATGAGGTTGCAAAGAGTTGGACTTGACTGACTGGCTTTCACACACACTCATTTAGATATTAAATATTTATCTTCCTTTCTACACTATGTTAACTCTAGGAATCAAATAATTTTACTTTCTTCATAATGCCTGATGTTCCTATTATCTATTGTTACATGTTTTAAAAATCACAGTATCTCAAATTGTTAGCTATTTGCTTGCAGGTCTCTCTCTCCCTTTGGGTTCTGTATTGTTCACCACTGGTACCTAAGAAACCATCCAGAAATTAACAAATACTAAAAAAAAATAATAATAATTTTGAATAAATGGTTGACTAAATTAATTTTTAGTATAAATAATGTAGATAGTACCTGCCACAAAAATAAATCTGTCCTGTTTCTAACCTAGAGAGAATATGAATGGTCTTATAATTTGAATAGATATAGAGGTCACCATACTCTATAAATAGCCAAAGAACAATGATTTCTCAAACTAGAGTACTATAATCATTTTATTCAAAAGTACAATTTGGAAGTTGTTAAAAATTATTGAATGAAAGAGTTACGTAGTATGGAAAATTAAATGAAATAAATGTATTTGCAAGGAGATGTCCAAAGAATACAAACATTTTAAAAGATATGGATTTGTGATTGGACTTATCTTAAATTCTGGTGTCAATAGGTATTTTTATTATAACTTGTAAATGTATATAAGGATTTAAAAGCTATTGAAACTGTTTTTAAATCATTTAAGAAATTTTCATCTGCTGCCAGTTGGGTTATTGATAAAAAAATTAATATCCCCATTCTCAAAATGCAACACTGTGATTTTGTGATAGGACAATTGCCCTAAATAAAACCTGATATTCTGAGTTGATCTCAACTCATCAACTTAAGGCCTTGCAACATTAAACTGCCTCTCATACAACTACTGCTACCCAGTATAAACTCTGTGACACTTTCCTAGTCAATTTCCACATGCTTTTAGTAGACTCTGATCCTAGTAGACCTCTCAAGATTGTGGGTAAAAGTCCTCCAGGACTTATTTAGTTTATATTGCAAGAATAGTTAGGAGACCCTCAGTGGACTTAGGGGCAGGGAAAGGGTAACCAAAGTCAGAATTTTCCAACCATTGGTAGGCAAAGAATGAAGCATCATTTTACCTCTGCAGCCTGCATTTTTCTCCTGCCCCTTCTGAATAATTCATTCAACAAATATTTGTTGTATACTTCATAAAAACCAAGTACTATTCTAGAAATTGATGAAATAAATGTGCAAATCTGAAACTGCTGATCTCATAAACTTTATACAATAAGTTCCCTACATTCAAATGAGTTCCAGGTCCGAATTGTTCGTAAGTTCAATAAAGTTAGCTTAAGTACCCAACTAACACAATCAGCTATGTAGTACTTTACTGTAATAGTTTTATAATACTTTTCACACAAACAATATATTAAAAACAAAAATAAAGAAAACATTTTTAATCTTACCAGGTACCCTACAGTACTCAGTACGGTACCCGGAAAAGTCCAGTAGTCCAGTACAATAGCTGGCCTACAGGGGCTGGCATAGGGTGAACAGGCAGGAAGAGTTAGTGGCTGGAGGAGAGAGAGAAGGTGGAAGATTTGTAGAGCTGAAGAGTCATCAGCAATAAATGGGGGACAAGCTGCCTCATGTGTGATGGTGATGGAAAGCATATCCACATCTTTGAAAATTCACAACTCAAAAGTTCATAGTGTTGGGGACATATTGTACTTAAGTGACAGAAAACTCACAATAAAAAAATAAGGACAAAAATATACAGTCATTATGAGATAGGTGCTAAGGAAGAAAAACAGAGCAGGGGGAAATACTGGAAGTTCTGTGAGGAAATAATTTTAAATTAATTAGTCAGCAAAACTATATTAGAAAGAGACATTTGAACTTGAGCCATTTAGGTAAGAGGTATCAGAACCTCAGCTGAGCTGGTAGAACCAACTGCTAGGTATTGCTGCAGGAGATACAGGTTCGGTCCCTGAGTAGGAAATGGCAATCCCTTCCAGCATGTTTGCCTGGAGAATCTCATGTAGAACCTGATGGGCTAAAGTCCATGAGGTTGCAAAGAATTAGACACAACACTCAGTGACTCAGCATGCATTCAAAATAACTGAATTAGCAACAAGCCTAAAAGAAAGTAACAATCGATCTTTTAAGCATTTATTGCAATAGTATAAGCAAAAGGTTAAAATCAGAGAAAGCTCCTTCTCTCCTCATTTCATTTTCCCCCATGGACTGGCACACTACACACAGAGAAGTTCTCTCAGTCTTGAAGGAGTTCTTCTGCCACCTCCCACCAAAGTCTCCTTCCTTTTTATGAACTTGAGGGTTGGAATAGGGATGGGAGGGCTAGGAGTGTAAAGGACCAATTATTAATTCACAATTGGGAAAAACTGTTTTCAAGGTTCCTCTTTCCCCCATAAGGAGTTAGCAGAGGCACTTAAGGGTAATGATTTGAGAATCTCAGAGAGACCCAAGGATGAAGGTGGCTGTGTTAGGACCACAAATCTGAATAATATCATGGCTGACCAGAGGGGCCAAAATCCTTTTATACATGTATATGTTATAGTCCTTGTATACTATAATACAATTTCCTTTAGAGACTAATGCACTAGCCATGTACAAACTCTGGTATGGGAAGGGTGGTGTTTCCCCATGACACCTGCCAGAAAAAGCCTTTGTGATTGCTATGGTCAGGCCTGAAAAGGCACATACAAGTTTTCTGACCAGGAGCCAAACACCTCAGTAGGAAGGAGGGGCCTGAGAGAGAGAGGAAACAGCAGGTGAGAAATCCCAGAAGGGAATCGTGGCTGGACTATCCAAAAACCAGCAGAGGTAAGAATAGGTGTTTAAAGTGAGCTGTAGAAGGAAGATGTTAGGTGATGAAGTAAAAAAACTGCCAAATTGGACGTAGCCTTGGAAAACCCTGGGAGAACTCTGGTTTTCACTCTGAGGGAGGTGGAAAATGATTAGATGATTTTGGTAAAAAACAAAACAAAACAAAAGAACCATGATCTAACTTAAAAAAAGAAAAATGCTGCTTTCTAGGGCTTTCCTGGTGGCTCAGATGGTAAAGAATCCACCTGCAATGTGAGAGACTTGGGTTCAATCCCTGGTTTGGGAAGATCCCCTGGAGGAGGGCATGGCAAGCCACTCCAGTGTTCTTGCCTGGAGAATCTCCATGGACAGAGGAGCCTGGCGAGCTACAGTCCATGGGGTTGCAAAGAGTCAGACGTGACTGAATGACTAAGCACAGCGCAGCACCTTCTAAGTTTAGGATAAAGTGTTAAAGGTGTTAGGTGGGAAACCATCCACCCTGGCCAGGTGTATTATACCATAATAAACACTTGCATTAGTTATTTTACAACAGGAGATCCTAGTAAGGAACATAGAACTAACAAGCCACCATCAACTGGAAGAATTCAGGAAAGGTCAAAAAGAGATATTGTGTGTCCTACCACTTCCCAGAATCATCCTCAATGGAATCTCTCTTAGCTGACCAATGCATGTGCCACCAGGAAGGCTCCTGAGTCAGAATAATTGGGCAGAGGCAACTCAGAAATTAATCCCATCATCATAAAATCTGAAACTTCAAGTCACATGGCAGAGCAGTCCTCCTGGGTTCCCTTACCCTCCTACTCTCCACCTGGGTACCTCTTTGTAATAAAGTCTCTTGCTTTGTAGGCACGTGTGTCTCCTGGGACAATTCATTCCTGAGCAGTAGACAAGAGCCTGCTTTTGAGCCCTGAAAGGGGTTCCCTTTCCTGAAACAAAGAGAGATGGCAGAGGCAGAGATACAAGTTTAAAAGCTCATGAAATGTCCAGGAAGATAAATGATGGAGGTTTTCATTATCTATAATTAAAGATATGAAAACTGATGGGATTCTTAATATTTGAAGATAGAACTGGAGAACTTGCTGGTGAATTAGATGTAAGAGAAAGAAAAGAGTCAAGCTTTTGCCAAGATATTTAGCCTAAGCAACTAAAAGAATGGGATTCCTAGTTAGTGAAATGAGAAAGATTGTCAGAAAGCAGGGTAATGTGCTTTAGAGTGGAGGGAGGGTAGATTTTCGATGTCTTATAGATATTCTACTGATTATCATGTGGATTAATGACAATGGCTATGTTGTTGTTGCTGTTGTTCGGTCGCTAGGTCATGTCCAACTTTTTGTGACCCCATGGACTATAGCATGCCAGGCCTTCCTGTCCCTCATTTTCTCCCAGAGTTTGCCCAAGTCATGCCCATTAAATCAGTGATGCCATCCTTTCATCTCATCCTCTGCTGGCCTCTTCTCCTTCTGCCTTCATTCTTTCCCAGCATCAGGGTCTTTTCCAATGAGTTGGCTGTTCTCATCAGGTGGCCAAAGGATTGAAACCTCAGCTTCAGTATCAGTTCTTCCAATGAAAATGACTATAAGACGGCCTTAATATTTTTAGATCCAAAGATCATCCTTTAGAAGCAGGGAAATGATTTGGGCTGAAGATCTAAATATAGGCATTTTCAGCACATAATCAGAATTCAACATAACAGGATAAGAAAGATCATGGGGTATGTGAGTGTAGAGAGAACATGTGGAAAGTTAAGCCCAGAGGCACATCAGTGTAAGAGATCCTGGAGATAAGCAGGAGACTGATAAAGATTAGAATGTTAAAAAGGGAAGGAAGTAATCCAGAGTGTGGTGGTGTCTTAAATACCTGAGGAGGCAGCATTGCCAAGAAATGAAGGGTATCAGTTTGATTGCATGCTGCTGAGAAGTTAGCTTTTAACTTCCCTGGACAAGAGCAATTTATGTTGGGAGGAAAGTCTTACTGAAATTTGTTCATTAGTATATTGGAAGAGAAAATCAGAGTTTAGGCTACTTATTCAAGGAGCTTTGCTGTTAATGTTCATCCAAACTGACAGAAGTCAAATATGAGGGCAGGGATACAAAGTGCATTGGATATCTGAGATGGTAGGAACTCGTAGAAATTCTTCTCTGACAGCTGATGGCTTCTAGTTTCTGAATGACCTGGAATGTAAGATTGTCAGGGCAAGTGAACAAAGAAGAGAAACTGTTGAAGCTTCGAGAAAAGAAAAGGAAATTTACATGTCATTTCTGACTATCAGTTGGACAAATGAAGCCTGCTTGCTTGCTTGCTTCACTTTAGCCATGTCTAACTCCTTGTGACCCTGTAGACTATAGCCCACTAGGCTCCTTTGTTCATGGGATTCTCCAAGCAAGAATACTAGATGGGGTTACCATTTCCTTCTCCAGGGGATCTTCCCAACCCAAGGTCTGAACCCATGTCTCTTGTGTCTCCTACATTGACAGGCAGATTCTTTACCACTAGACCCACCTGGGAAGCCCAAATGAAGAATAATATTATAGAAATGCCAACTAACACTAATTGCTGACAAAAATTAAAGAGTAATGAATATTAAATGAAATAAGCAAGAATGGTTTACTTTTTTCTCTATCTGTAACCAATTGAGTGGCTGTAGACAAGAAATAAACTGAGAGTTGAATTTAAACAGAGTTAAATTTTTGCTCCATCAGTATGACAAAAAAAAAAAAAAAAGAATATTTTTAGTGATCTGCTCCCCTAATCTACTTTTTAAACTTTACTCCTTCACTCCTAAAATCTTTTAGAACATTGAGAGTTTAATGTCTTTTAGATAATCTGGCTTGGAAAAATGCAGATAAATTCCCTTGTGGATAAATTCAGATTATCTAATCTATTTAAAGCAACTCCAGAGAACAAACTCTTCTTTTCTGAAGACATCTTTTATTATTTGTTGTTGTTCAGTTGCTTAGTTGTGTCCAACTCTTTGCAACACCATGGAGTACAGCTTGCCAGGTTTCTCTGTCCTTCACTATCTCCCAAGTTTGCTCAAACTCATGTCTATTGAATCCATGATGCCATCCAACTATTTCATCCTCATCCTTTTCTAACTTAAAACATAATAGCTAAGAATGTTAGACAGTTTTCCCTTAAGACTTATACTAAGATATCAAGCCACTTCCTAACTTCCTACCTGAAACTGAAATTCAAATTTCCATCTTTCCAATTATAACTTATCAGACAAACCAATCCGAGGAGGGGGAAAATGTATTGTTGTTTTAATTTCACACATGTGGGTATACACACGACTACACACACCCAACTTGGCAGTGGAATAAAGTTCTGCCCAGTCTTTTAGCTATCTCCAAGTCATAAGCCATAGCTGCCAAGGGCTGCTGCTATTCCAAGTTAATTATCTGACAATGAGAACCTAAGGTTGGATCAAGTAGAGCGTCAGTAGCATTGAGCATCACTGACCCAGAGGAAGCCAAATTTAGGGGAAGAGGGATGAAAAAAGTAAAGAGATGAAAATATTTTCTTTATTTTCTTAAAGAGAAAACCATGTAAACATTCATTTTAAAAAGGCAACCTAGATGTCCATCAGTGGATGAATGGATAAGAAAGCTGTGGTACATATACACAATGGAGTATTACTCAGCCATTAAAAAGAATACATCTGAATTAGTTCTAATGAGGTGGATGAAACTGGAGCCAATTATACAGAGTGAAGTAAGCCAGAAAGAAAAACACCAATACAGTATACTAACAAATATATATGGAATTTAGAAAGATGGTAATGATAACCCTGTATGTGAGACAGCAAAAGAGATACAAATGTATAGAACAGACTTTTGGACTCTGTGGGAGAGGGGGAGGGTGAGATGATTTGGGAGAATGGCATTGAAATATGTATACCATCATGTAATAAACGAATTGCCAGTCTAGGTTCGATTAAGGATACAGGACACTTGGGGCTGGTGCACTGGCATGACCCAGAGAGATGATATGGGGTGGGAGGTGGGAGGGGGGGGTCAGGATTGGGAACTCATGTACATCCATGGTGATTCATGTCAATGTATGGCAAAACCAATACAGTACTGTAAAATAAAAATAAAAAATTTAGGGACTTCCCTGGTGGTCCAATAGTTAAGAATCTGTCTTGCAATGCAGCAGACACAGGTTTCATTCCTGATTTGCGAAGATTCCACCTGCTGTTGGGACATACATAGCCACAATTATTGGAACCAGTGCAGTGTTGAACCAGTGAGCTGTAATTAAGAGTAGCCTCCACTCATCGCATCTAGAGAAAGCCTGTTGCACAGCAAGGAAGACCAGCTCAGCCAAAAATAAATAAGTAAAAAATAAAAAATTTTTAAATAAAAATTTATTAAAAAATAAAGATTTGAGCCCATTATCCTTTAAAAAATGTTTTTATAGAAGGAAAGAGAAAACATCCATTGTATTTACTCTTTGCTTGGGCATGGTGTTCAGATATGAGTGTGTGTGTGCTCAGTCATGTCCAACTCCTTCCAACCCTATGGACTATAGTCCGCCAGGCTCCTCAGTCCATGGAATTTTCTAGGCAAGAATACTGGAATGGGTTGCCATGCCCTTCTCCAGGGGATCTTCCTGACCCAGGGATGGAACTCATGTCTTTTGGGTCTCTGGCAATGGCAAGCAGATTCTTTACCACTAGTGCCACCTGGGAGAAAGCATCCATTGTATTTAGTCTTTCCTTGAACATGATGTTCAGATTATCCTAGTAATGTAGTTTTCCCATGAGCCAAAGTCAAGACCAAATTCTCACTGGGCCAATAAGTCATCCTTGGGCTTCCTCCACTACCATTTTATGGTAGATAAGAGAAGTACTTATATGTCCACATTAAGTAAACACGTCTTTACTATTATAAGGAAAGGTAAGAACAGAGAAATGTTAAATTACTATCAAGCTGCATTGAATTAACACTAGTACCTATTTCCTTAACTTCAATTTTAAAACTTAAATATATCATGTATATGCATATGCATGTGTTCATGTATTTAAAATAATTTTTTGGAGATGAAGCAAAAACAGAAAAATATCTTGCTAAGATTTCCTTAAAGTATTTAGGAAAATAGGGGAAAGGGACTTATTTCAGCTTAACAAATGATGAACAAACAAAAGCTGAACAAACACACAATGCTATGTCATTGTCAAAGGACTCAGCCTTTAATAATGGGTGGTTTGAACCTTTGTTATTGGAAAAGAAACTTTAAAAAAAGAGAATGTTAAAAATATTGACATATATAACACATTACACTGTTTAAATAAAAATCTTATTTTTAATTGGAAATTGGCACCTTGCCACTAACTAAACTTGACTTCAAAAGCAACAGCTGGGAAAGCATCTTTTTAGTTCTTAATTACTGTAGTATGTAAACCAACTTCTTTTTCCTCTTCATAAGGCACTTGTCTAGCCTGAAGATGAGATCAAAGCACAAGATGTGGGAAGAGAAATGATGACCTAGACCGTAAATATGAAATCTAGTAAAGTACCACTAGGAGCCTCAATAATAAACTTATACCAGATTCCTTTCATTATATAAAGTCAAATTGTTGAGAATCATGCTGAACAGTTTGAGTGAAATTGAGGAAAACTTAGCTCAAGAATTTCTTTTCCTCTAAAATGCTATTACAAAACTGGAAAAGCAAAATGATGTAATATGAGCTCAGTTTTCTTCTGACTCCCAGGGTCCATAAAGCATGTGAAAGGTGGGAAAAAGCGAAAAGACACCTCTCTGCTGTTGAGCATTGGGACTGACTGCCGCTTACTCTTCTCAATCTTGTTTACTTGTAATTCTCATCGTCAATATTTCCTTCTACAATTTCTAAGGAACCCCATAAGAAATAATATAGGACAAAATGAGGTACTTGCTTCTCTGTTCCATGCAAGGTGACGTAGTTTTGAAAGTCCTCTCTTTTCCAAAATGGGAATGGAGTTTCTAACTAAGAAAAAAAAAAAAAAGGAATATAAAGAGGGTCTCCCTTAATGCTCTGCATGTTTGCAACACTTAGGGCTCGCAGAACAACAGCAACAACAACAACAAAAACTGGAAAATCAGAACTTATATGTGTATTTTTTTCCTCTATTCCACCTGACCCAACTTAGGCACTTTTCAAAATGACTGCATTCTTATTAGTCAATTAACTAGCACATTTAATATATAATGATCTTACTTCAAGTTAAATAAAACCATCTTTTAAAATATATTTAAAAATCAATAGAATAATGTCTAAGGTGTTAATACTTCTCCTTTATGAATAATCTTGACACTGGATATAACACAATGAAAGAAAAACCACTCTGGAAAATTCTAATATGAAAACATATGAATTAAAACATTAGTAATACAAATCCCAAGCATGCTAGCTGTGTTTAGAGAGGTATCATCCTGAAATGTTTGTGCAGAAGGCTGGAAGTAAAGTTGTATGCATGTGGGCTAAGTCGCGTCAATCATGTCTGACTCACTGCGACCCCATGGACTGTAGCCCGTCAGGATCCTCTGTCCACTGGTTTCTCCAGGCAAGAATACTGGAGTGCGTTGCCATGCCCTCTCCCAGGGGACCTTGCTGACCCAAGGATCAAACCCGCGTCTCTTGTGTCTCCTGCATTGGTAGGCGAGTTCTTAACCATTAGTGCCACACGGGATGTTATATTGTGAGAAAGAGAAAAAGCCATCCATCTTTCCTTTAAAATCAAAGTAACAGGGTAGTCTTGCATAGTCAAACTAGCACCCAACTACCTCTGTATCTGCAAGTCAAGGAAGTGAAAGTGAAGTCGCTCAGTCATGTCCCACACTTAGCGACCCCATGGACTATGTGTTTTATTACTGAGTATTTCCCAGTAACTCCAGAGTACCGCCTGGTGGCTCAGACGGTAAAGCATTTGTCTACAATGCGAGAGACCCAGGTTTGATCTCTGAGTCGGGAAGATACACTGAGAAGCAAACGGCAATCCACTCCAGTACTATTGCCTGGAAAATCCCACGGCCAGAGGAGCCTGGCACAACTGAAGGACTTCGCTTTTTCCTAGTCATTCAGTCATCCTACAGTAGGTCGGATATAAATTAGGTAGCCAGGATTTGGAAATTTGGCAGAAGAGCAGAGTTATACGTTTCTAAAATGACCAAGATTCATTATAACTGCTAATCTGCTAATATGACTCTAGTTTTTATTTGTTTGCTTGGTTTTTGTTTTCTGTCGGGAAGATACACTGAGAAGCAAACGGCAATCCACTCCAGTACTATTGCCTGGAAAATCCCACGGCCAGAGGAGCCTGGCACAACTGAAGGACTTCACTTTTTCCTATCATTCAGTCATCCTACAGTAGGTCGGATATAAATTAGGTAGCCAGGATTTGGAAATTTGGCAGAAGAGCAGAGTTATACGTTTCTAAAATGACCAAGATTCATTATAACTGCTAATCTGCTAATATGACTCTGGTTTTTATTTGTTTGCTTGGTTTTTGTTTTCTTGTTTTTTGGAGATTTGTTTGTTTAGTTTTTACAGAAATCATAATAAAGGGGGAAATGCTAATTCCTATATAAATATACAGGCAAGTGTTATATGAAGAAACAAAAATAATTCAACCTAATACATCCATTCATATAAAAAGTGTGGAGGCATGTAATGTAGTATGTTTGCCCTAACTCCTGTATAACTTGATTAACTTGCATTGCGTTTCAGTGACACCATCTTTAAAACGGGGAATTCTGAACTGACAGCAGTATACATTCAGTTCATTTCTGACATATGTGCTTCTCACCTAGTTAGTACAATCTTTCCAATCCAATGAGGAATTCAGTGAACCCTAAGGACAAAACCTTTTGGAGATGTTATTGATAAAACACGTAGAAAAATATATATTTTTTTTACTAATGAAATTTTCATAGCCTCAAACGTTCCTTTGAGTCACCTAGTTAGAAGTAACATAACCAGTGGTATCTGATTTTGTGTTGTTATTGTTGTAGTTGTTTTATTTCACTTAATCTTCCACCGCTCTGTTGCTAACTCGTGTCTGAGTCTTTTGTGACCCCAAGAACTGTAGCCAGTCAGGCTTCTCTGTTCATGGGATTATCCAGGCAAGAATACTGGAGTAGGTTGTCATTTCCTTCTCCATTTTACTTGATATTTGTTACATATTGATCTTGTAATGGATTTATTTATAAGTAGTATAGTAAAGTGTGAACTGTGACTCTGGATTCAGGGAGAATTCTATGTGAACTTGAAAATCATTCAAATTTGAATCCCTCTGCTGCCTTTACTAGCCAAAGGGCTTTAGGGAACTAACTTCGTAAATATATATGGTATCATTAATATATCTGAGACATTTAATGACATCACAGAGTTAGTAAAGTGTTAAATTAGATATGTGAAAATGATTTATCATATAATAGTTAAGCTTGTTATATGCTATTTCTCTTCCTTGCCCCAAACCTTTGTAGACATAAATAAGATTATACATGTTGTCAACGATATTAGCAGCAATCCATGATACTTACACATATTTAAATATCAGTACTGCATATTTAAAATGTTCCATTTTGTTTCTCTTACTTTCTTACTGCAAGCAGGTTAAAAAGTCATTCAATTATAGATGCTAAGGATTCATTGTCGAAGTGTTCTTTCAAGAAAACTAATTAATATGAGTGCAAAAAAGCCGAAACACTAGTCACAAGATTTTTTTTTTAATCAAAATTTGCTTAGATGTTTAAATATCAGATCATTTAAAATTTGGGATTTTTTCCCTTCTTATCTGAATGCCAGAACTACTTGATTCTGGAGAATTCTGCTAAATAATCATTCAAATAATTGCTAATCCAAACAGGGATGATCCAGGGGCTTATCTGTTAAGTCAGCATTATAAAGCAAGAAGATATTATAGATAAGGTCCTCCTAGAGGAATTGCTTTATACACCTACAGGTACCTGTTAAGTGTTTCTGTAAAGCAGTGCTTAAATATTAGCATTTTTTTCCCTTGAGGGAAAGTGAGCATACTGGGGAAAGAAAAACATTTCGAAGATTCTGGTGTTTGTTTTCAAATTGTGTACACCCTTGAAAAACTAGAAGGAGACGCTTTCTGATCATCGTGCAGATATATAACCAATACCCTCTCCTAAGTAAGTCAGATGAGTAGGTAAATATATAAGACTGTGATGATGAGCGTTTGTATCCCTAACACATTCTTCCCCCAGGTTAACTTGCTAGGTTAATTCATCCCTAGATAGTCATTCTTAAACTTCCTTTAATTGGCAATTGAGAGGTATTTCAGCAGACAGGCGTGCTGCAGATACCCTAAAGACAACAAAAGGGGAAAAGTTAACAAGGGGTTCTGAGGCACTGCGACAAGGGTACAAGGTTTGTTAAGCACGAATAAAGGGGACGAGCATTGCAGGAGGTATTATGGATTGGCAGCCTTTTCAGAAAGGTCAGCAGCTTCCTTTTATAATTGCTTCCATTCATTTCAATACAGTTTGCAGAATACTCTAAGGCCAGAAGCTGTCTAAAGGCACACTATAACTTCCCTTCCTTTGCAGTATCTCTTTCATTCAAAATAACTTTTCCTTTAGCATGCTTAAAAAAATCACATGTATGGAAATTATATTTTTAAATTTGGGTTAAAATTCTCTTCTAAATCTCTAGTAAACTTTGTATGATTCATTTGAGAAAAATAGAAAATGACTTTGGCTCATGATGAAAATTCACTTTTATTTTTTAAATGTCATTAAGTGCCTAAAACATTTTTGGTTCAGCAGGACAAACATTTTGTCTTTTGGAACATAAATATTCCAAGTATTAGAGAGCAAGATTTCAAAATATATGTAATTCTCTCCTCCCTCAATTTTCCTCCTCCCTCAATTTTTCTTTTCAAATTCTGCTTGATCTTTCTGTTGTTTTATCTTTTCATACTTAGCAAACTTAATCCAACTTGAGTTAACCTGTTTGAGCCATTGAGAACAATTTCCAATGCACATGTTCTTCAATTTTCAAATACATTTGGGATGTTTCTTTGAGATATATTTTTCTAGTCTCATTATCCTAAGTTAAGAATCAGTGGTTTTAAGAGGAGAACCAAAAATCTGTATTTACAACAGCATCCCATTTTCCATGTGATTTTGATGTAAAACTTTTTAAGACAATTAGAGAAACAACATATAAAACCACAAAATAACAAAAGAAAAAGTAGTTATAAAGGAACAACATTATTTGTCTTTTGTAAATCCATGAAGCTAAAGATGTTTAGGCATAAATATAATTTTAATTTTGGCAATTTTTTTCTGAGTCATTATGTTATCATTTGAGTAATCCTACTCAGTTCCGTTTGGCTCAGTCTCTCAGTCGTGTCCGACTCTTTGCGACCCCATGAATCGCAGCCGCCAGGCCTCCCTGTCCATCACCAGCTCTTGGAGTTCACTCAAACTCATGTCCATCAAGTTGGTGATGCCATCCAGCCATCTCATCCTCTGTCGTCCCTTATCCTCCTGCCCTCAATCCCTCCCAGCATCAGGGTCTTTTCCAATGAGTCACCTCTTCGCATGAGATGGCCAAAGTATTGGAGTTTCACCTTCAGCATCAGTCATTCCAATGTACACCCAGGACTGGTCTCCTTCAGAATGGACTGGTTGGATCTCCTTGGAGTCCAAGGGAGTCTCAAGAGTCTCTCCAACACCACAGTTCAAAAGCATCAATTCTTCGGCACTCAGTTTTCTTCACAGCCCAACTCTCACATCCATACATGACCACTGGAAAAACCATAGCCTTGACTAGATGGACCTTTGTTGCTAAGTAATGTCTCTGCTTTTGAATATGCTATCTAGATTGGCCATAACTTTCCTTCCAAGGAGTAAGCATCTTTTAATTTCATGGCAGCAATCACTATCTGCAGTGATTTTGGAGCCCCCAAAAATAAAGTCTGACACTGTTTCCACTGTTTTCCCATCTATTTCCCATGGCAACTGTCACCCATCATGGATGCTTAAAATAAATAAGTACATGTATATAGAAAGATGGTACTGATGAACCTATCTATTGGGCAACTATGGAGATGCACACATAGAGAATAGAATTTTGCACACTGTGGGAGAGAGAAAGTGAGATGATTTGAAAGAGTAGCATTGAAACACATACATTATCCTATGTAGATAGCCAGTGGGAATTTGCTCTGTGACAAAGAGAACCAAGGCCCATGCTCTGCAGTAACCTAGAGGGTAGGATGGGGAGGAAGATGGGAGAGAGGTTTGAGAGGGAGGAGACATATGTATACCTTTGGCTGATTCGTGTTAATGTACAGTAGAAAGCATCATAATATTGTAAAGTAATTATCTTCCAATTAAAACTAAAATATAATTTAAAAAAAACAGATACATGCATATAGTTTCTAGATTTAAAAACAGACAATGGAATATAATAATATTTTCTTTAGTAGTTTTTGAAAAGTAGGAAAACATGAGTACACAACATTTTTACAAATCATATGTTTGTGAGTACTTCTGAGTAGTCTGAAGTGAAAGTTGCTCAGTTATGTCCAACTCTTTGTGACCCTATGTAGCCCTCCAGGCTCCTCTGTTGATGGAATTCTCCAGGCAAGAATACTGAAGTGGGCTGCCATTCCCTTCTCCAGGGTATCTTCCTGACCCAAGGATTGAACCTGGGTCTCCTGAGTTGCAGGCAGACCCTATACAGCCTGAGACACCACGGAAGCCCTGTGAGTAGCGTACATTTTGCTTTTTTTAATGTATAAAGTTTTTATTTTTTCCCCCTTTGGATCCAATTTCCCACTGATTCTCTCTTCCTATTGCACCTGTTATAGCGACATAACATACAAATTTCATATTTGCGTATTTGTATTTGAGTGGAAATTGCTGAGACATCCTCCCACAGCAAACTTATGTAGGTGGTCAGTTCTGCTGGAGGGAGAGAAGCACAGTCTTCCCCTTTTTCATTCACTATTCAGCCAGAAGTTGGACATGTGACTTCATCTCAGCCAATCAGAAACCCTGAAAAATTGGATCTTGTACTAGTGGCAGAGGGAACAATTGGAGGTCAGATTTTTAGCAGCAGCCTAGGTGTTGTGCAAACCATATGGCTTTGGCTGCATGCTCCTGGTGTGATTCCTGCTGTCTTTTGAGTTCTGCCAATTTTCCAACCTTGGTTTGTCAGATTTTTACTAATTTACTGAGTCTAAATTTGCTTGCAAGGATACTCTTATTGTTTAAAAATAATTTTCCCCCATCCTGATGCTTTTAACCAAGAACCCTAGATGAAGCTCTTTGTTTCATTGATTTTTTTTCATTGACAAAGGCATGTCTGGTAATGAACACAGATTTGTGTACAATTTAAGGATTATTCATGATCATATCATCAATGATAGGCTACTAGTTCATCTCAAAATTATACAGGAAATTTGAAAGAGTGTAGTAGGAATGCATAAAAATAATTCAGTAAGAATTTCAGATGTACACACAGCGGTATCAGGGAAACATTCCCACTGATTTGGGCTCATGTGGATTTTTGTTTTATCATATTTTTTAAAAGTGGTTGGAAGTTAAGCAGAGTGAGAAGCCATAAATTATCTGGAACTCAACTGTGCAGATATGTTAGGGAATGAAACTTGAGAATGACTTGCTAAGATCAAATTTTAAAATTGTATGAAGAAAGCTTTCTAATGCATGCAGAACTAAGAATTGAGAAAAAGTGAAGACATGTACATATCTACATAATTGCTTTTCAAACATATGGGCTGTCATGTGTTGAGTGCTTTAGAAAAGAAACTAAAATCTAAACTCATGAATGAGAAACAGAAGATTTCAGCTTTAGCTGAAGTGTTCCCCTTTACTCACCACAAATATCAAGGTGATACAGTGTAGCTAGAATTGATGGGATAGCTAGTTAAAGTAAGCTATTATTTGTTTATTATAATTGAATAAGTAAAGAGACCCCCACACTCATTATAAAATCTTCATTTACTTATGTTTAGTGTTATGTCATGGGAAAGTTTTAATTTTATCAGATACTCACTTTGGCTATTTTAGAATGGTATTTGAAAAATAATATTAATACTAATAGCGGTTAAATAAGACTCCATCACAGTGAAAGGAGAACACCTTGATAGATATGGTAAAGAAAAGTCTTTCTATGAAAAAGTTTTAAATCTTATTTAATGATTTATAAAATGGTTACATACATTTTTGTGTCTCTTGAATTCTTTGAAGAGAAGAGAACTTGCAAGCAAATGTACTCACTACAATATGCTGAATATATGCCTGAATAAATAAATGTATCCATGAAATAGGAAAAAAAGTACTTACTTCCTTGGGTATAATAGTAATGATTGTTGCATTCATAAACTATTTCTAAGCATTCCCCTTACCAGGTAATTGTTAACATTTCATTTCCTCACCCCCTTTGGAAATAGATGTGATCATATGATTCATTTTGGCAATGAAATAGGAAAGAATGTCATTTCTGGATGGTAATTTTTGAAACCAGTGTACAAAGACTGTTTTCTAATTATTATTATTATTGTGAAAATTACAGATTAACATACTGAGATGAAGCCTTATTCAACTTAAATTCTTTAGTGCTACAGTCAAGAGCAAAACCTCTAGCTTGTCCACAGTAAATACATATAATGGACAAAAAATATGAAATGCAGTTTTAGGTATTGTTATTGTGGCATAACCTAGCTATTCACACTGGGCCATAGGATAACTGTGAGGGTTAAGTAAAATAATCAAGGTAAAAATGCATTAGCAAATATCTGTTTTATCAGCTATGCCAAAACCTTTGAATGTGTGGATCAAAATAAACTGTGGGGAATTCTGAAAGAGATGGGAATACCAGACCACCTGACCTGCCTCTTGAGAAATCTGTATGCAGGTCAGGAAGCAACTGCTTCCTGTTAGAGCTGGACATGGAACAGCAGACTGGTTCCAAATAGGAAAAGGAGTACATCAAGGCTGTATATTGTCATCCTTCTTATTTAACTTATATACAGAGTGAAGTGAAGTGAAGTGAAAGTCGTTCCATCGTGTCCGATTCTTTGCGACCCTGTGGACTATACATATACAGTCCATGGAATTCTCCAGGCCAGAATGCTGGAGATGGTAGCCTTTCCCTTCTCCAGGAGATCTTCCCAACCCAGGGATCAAACCCAGGTCGCCTGCATTGCAGGTGGATTCTTTACCAGCTGAGCCACAAGGGAAGCCCAAGAATACTGGGGTGGCTAGCCTATCCCTTCTCCACCAGATCTTCCTGACCCAGGAATTAAGAATGCTGGGCTGGATGAAGCAAAAACTGGAATGAAGATTTCCAGAAGCATCAATAACCTCAAGTATGCAGATGACATCACCCTTATGGCAGAAAGTGAAGAAGAACTAAAGAGCCTCTTGATGAAAGTAAAAGAGGAGAGTGCAAAAGTTGGCTTAAAGCTCAACATTCAGAAAAAGAAGATCATCAGAAAACTAAGATCATGGCATCCGTTTCCCTCACTTCATGGCAAATAGATGGGGAAACAGTGGACACAGTTCAGTTCAGTTCAGTCGCTCAGTCGTGTCCGACTCTTTGCGACCCCATGAATCGCAGTATGACAGGCCTCCCTGTCCATCACCAACTCCCGGAGTTCATAAAAATAAAGTCTGACACTGTTTCTACTGTTTCCCCATCTATTTCCTATGAAGTAATGGGGCCAGATGCCATGATCTTCGTTTTCTGAATGTTGAGCTTTAAGCCAACTTTTTCACTCTCCTCTTTCACTTTCAACAAGAGGCTTTTTAGCTCCTCTTCACTTTCTGCCATAAGGGTGGTGTCATCTGCATATCTGAGGTGATTGATATTTCTCCCGACAATCTTGATTCCAGCTGTGTTTCTTCCAGTCCAGTGGACACAGTAGCTGACTTTATTTGGGGGGAGCTCCAAAATCACTGCAGACGGTGATTGCAGCCATGAAATTAAAAGACGCTTACTCCCTGGAAGGAAAGTTATGACCAACCTAGACAGAATATTAAAAAGCAGAGATATTACTTTGCCAACAAAGGTCCATCTAGTCAAGGCTATGGTTTTTCCAGTAGTCATGTATGGATGTGAGAGTTGGACTATAAAGAACACTGAGTGCCAGGGAATTGATGCTTTTGAACTGTGGTGTTGAAGACTATTAAAGGGGATCCAACCCATCCATCCTAAAGGAGATCAGTCCTGGGTGTTCATTGGAAAGACTGATGTTGAAGCTGAAGCTCCAATACTTTGGCCACCTGATGCGAACAGCTGACTCATTTGAAAAGACACTGATGCTGGGAAAGATTGAGGGCAAGAGGAGAAGGGGACGACAGAGGATGAAATGTTTGGATGGCATCACCGAGTCAATGGACATGAGTTTGAGTAAACTCTGGGAGTTGGTGATGGACAGGGAGACCTGGTGTACTGCGGTCCATGGGGTCAAAAAGAGTCAGACACAACTGAGCAACTGAACTGAACTGAAAGTAATTAGCCGATAGTAAAGTTTTATATATATGCTATTTTGATTTTATTTCTATATTGAGTTTCTTAGCATTTGTGAACATAAACACATTTAATAGTGAAAATGACCAATTTAATGTAGCAAAACTCACTTAGAAAGAAATCAAGAGACAGGCCATTATTAAAATATACTCTCAAGAGTACAACTAAAAATCTTGAAGAATTTCGTGACAATTTGGTTAACTGTTCTCCATCATTATTAGCATTCTATCAATTATCAAAATTTGAAATTGGAAAATTATTTTGAGTAACAACAAATGGGTGGGCTGGGGAAACTGAGACTGAATACTTCCATGGAATATTGAAATATCATAGAATATATCTACATGTTCTCATTTTTTTCAATATTTTCAGCATAATAGAAAGACCAAAATAATATTTTTCATACATTTACTTAAAATTTTTAGAGCAGATTTTTTCAAAGAAACATAATTAAAATATCATAAATATTTAGCAGTATAACTTGTAATGTGTTCCAATAAGTCTTTGCATTGTCCATTATCCACACTCTCCTAAAAAGTCAGAAGTGACAATTCTTATTCATGTTTTCTTAATAAGATGTCACCATTCTTATTCATGTTTTCTTAAGATTCCCAGGTGGCACTAGAAGTAAAGAATCTGCCTGCCAATGCAGACTTAAGAGACAAGGCTTCGAACCTTGGGTCGGGAAGATTCCCATTCCAGGAGAGTTGGACAGAGGAGTCTGGCAGGCTACTGTCCATGGGGTTGCAAAGAGTTGGACATGTTTGAACCCAATTATGTTTTCTTATCAAGCTGAATACATTTTATAGAGATGTAAGTGGCTAAGCCAAAAGACAGATCATGGGGAAAAAAAAAAAAGTAAAAAATCCAGAAATTCTTTTTAAAATAGTATTCTCTGTGTGCATGTATTCCTTTAATACTATGAATGTTTGAGAAATAAAATGTATAAAATTTATTTTAGTTATTTCAGTTTTAGGTTTATAATTTTACAGTCGATATACTTTTAAATTTAGTGTTATATTAAAATCAACTCCTCTGCTGTCTCTATTCCTTTAAAATGCTACTTTAAGCTAGTTCTCATTCAATCTAAATTTGAATGTGTTCAAGAAATAGGGTGCTTATGGCACTCACCCATTTAGATGTCAGAAGAAGTTCTATAAGTCCACTAAATTAAAACATCCTAATCATCAGCTGTCAACCCTTGGAGAACTTGGCACTGTCTCATATTTCTGTTTATGACAGCTCGAAGAGGGCATGCTGTGAACTGCCTTTTTTTTTTTTTTTTTCCTACTTAGGACCCAATTAAGAGTGACAAATCCAGGTGTTTTATATCCCAAATACAAATATGTGATATTAAGCGTATATCTAGAGGTGAGGTCACTGACTTATTTGCCAATGTTCAACATTCTGAAATGGAAAAGTTAAGGTTTGTTTTGCCATCTTTAAGTCTCTAGCTCAAGACATTGAAATATTGCTTTGCCAAATATGAATGGGTCCTAGAAAGTGTAATTGCCTAAAGGTGGCAAAAGTGTGACTAACTCCTAGGAAGAAAAAAATTAACATAGACACCAATCTCTTTGAGAACATTACAGAAATACAATAAATATTTAGTGGCCCAAGAAGGCAAAAATCCCTAAAAGGAGCAGACTTTTATTTGATGGTTGTTGGAGAATTTTCTAGCACATACGTTTAAAAAAAAAAAAGACTTCTAGAAAACAATAGATTGAAAGAATTCTAAGAGGAAGACATAGCCTATTTCCTGCCATTTAGCAACCAACTCATTCTTACTAAGAAGTGTAGTATTTTGCGACAGAGCAAACAAAACAAAAAGGTGAGATGTGTTCCTCAATTAGGAATTATGTTAAAAAAATAACTGTAATAAACTGTGTACCCAAGCAATATTATTACAGATGGATGGGCTTCGTTAGTCAGGCCATAGTACTGTCATTGACCCCAACAATCCATCTTCTCACAAGTCTTCCTTGTGTTTCCAAGGAAAAAACTATAACTTCAGGCAGTTATGAAAAATAAGAATAATAATTTGAAGAAGATCAAAACAACTCACATTGTCACATATTATGTATCTTAAATTTCATGATTGGTGAATTCAATAAGCAGTTATAACATTGTAATGATATATACGTGCCCCTTAAGCTGTTTTGTAAACTTGGATCTTTTATTTAACATAAGCTAAGGCATTTTAGAGATGATCTAAATGCTCCAGTTTGAACATCCTGGATGTTTGGCATTGAAACTTGATATTCTCATTGCAGTATAAATTCTGTAAAAATCATGGACTTCCCTCTAGCTGTAAAGATGGTAGTTCTCTTTCTTGCCACTAAGCCACTGAAATACTGATTACTGAGTTTATTACAGTACTTACTTAAGTGCTATCTTTTCAGTCAGCTCTCTGTTATTCATGAGCTGATTATCTAGGTGGTGAATTACCGGTGTTCCTCCTTCTCTGTTTTCCTCTACTCCCTACCCATTGACTATTTCCGTGCTTGTTAGCATTTCCACCGGTAGGTGAGCAACAGAAAGAAGGGTTGTTGAAATGCCAATCAATCAGTTTTATTACTTGTTAGCAAGCCCTTATAAAGGTTTGGTAGAAGAGGGAAGCTGAATGTAGTTGTTAAAATTAGGTTTGGGGGATTATCTGTGGCTTTTATTTATTCATGTTCTTTCTCTTGTCTATTAGCATAATCTATGACTGTTGCATTTTACAATTGTATCTTGAATAAAAATGTGCTTTTAGTAGACACAGCCACATTTTATTAATAAAGCTGTGTATAGTCTGTGAAGCACATTGGGAGCTTTCATTTATGTGGCATAAATATACATGTAAAATATTATGATTAAAAGTGACTACTTAAATAATGTTGGTAGTATTTAATAATTGATATTTACAACATGGAGAGAGAACTATCCAATGCAATATGCAATACTTAAAGTTTCCACCTGCAGGTTTCCATATTCTCTAGTTTCTAGTGCTTTGTAAGCATTCAGATCACTATGAATTTCAGTTTATAATACACCAAGAAGCTTTAAGCTTAAGGCACTAGTGATATCATCATGTCCCTTTTCCATAGATACTTCAACATAGCGGTTACTTACAGATGGTACAGTTCTGTGCCAATACCATTCTTTGAATCATCTTTTGCCCCTTGACCCTCAATTGGTCGACTTTCCATGCCTAGGTACTTTTAAAAATGCCAGCGCATATATAATGAAATATTCTATTTCACTGAAAAATAAATAACCTACCATAGAAATACCTAAAGTTTGCCAAGTGCATATTTTTATTGTCTAAGAATCCAAACTCCTTGAATTACTACCTTGGCAATCTCTCATCCCATATCTAGTGATGTAGCAAATAATCATTAATGTAATCTTAATAGAGAAGGAAAAATATGAACCACTGTTTGCAGACAGCCTGAAATACTAATTCACATTAAATGTTAAGGATTTTTATCTTAAATGCTTTTTAAGGAAGTCAGTACACAATCTACTTTCCAAGGAGAGGACCTTTGAACTTTTAAGTATGTGCAAGTACAGGCTTCCCTAGTGGCTCAGAGGTAAAGAATTCACCTCCAATGCAAGAGCCACAGGAGACATGAGTTCAATTCCTAGGCTGGGAAGATCCTCTGAAGAAGGAAATGGCAACCCCCTCCAGTATTCTTGCCTGGAGAATCCCATGGACAGAGGAACCTGGCAGGTTACAGTCCATGGGGTCACAAGAGTTGGACATGACTTAGCGACTAAACCACCACCAAGTGTAAGTTATTCACCCCATTTGAAATTACTTTGATGGTCTCTATAATGCTATTTTTCTGCATAATAGTTGTCACAGGACAAATACTTGTAAGAAATAGTTTGCCTGAGTCCCTGTGAGTCCCCTCTTTCTGCCTATAAGACAGTATACATTAAAATGAGGAATTGTTACTAAGCCAATTACAACTAAGACAACAGTCTGTCTTGACATTAACCACAATGTGAGTAGAAATTCAAATTTCAGTCATCATGTAGATATATTCTTGTCCAAAAAAATTCTGAGGTGGAGTCTAGAGTATTTGTAGGCCAGTTACATCAGGGACATAGATAAGATAATGGATTCTCATGAACGAAGGATAGGTTGTGAAACCATCTGGTGAGTGGTTTTCAATCCACTATATATCTCCATGTAATATTTCTCCCAGTTTTGGCAAAGGCAGATGACCCAGACATTAGAAAGAAAGCTACATGGTTCTCTCTGAAATATACCAGAAAACCAACACCATGCCTGAAGCCCTACCAAAACCTACACCTGTACTTTTTAGCATCAGGAAAAATATTTTAGGACCTCTCTTTAGCCCAACATGGTGTATTTTGCAGGAAATTGTGCAACTTTTCCAGGATTAAGGTAATGCTGGGGAAGTAATTCTTTATCAAGCTACAAATCTGAGGGTTATAAGGAAAACAAAGTGTAGTTAATGGACAAGGGGCTTCCCTGACAGCTCATTTGGTAAAGAATCTGCCTGCAATGCGAGAGACCTGGGCTTGATTCCTGGATTGGGAAGAGCCCCTGGAGAAGGGAATGGCTACCCACTCCAGTATTCTGGCCTGGAGAAGTCAATGGACTGTATAGTCATGGGTTCGCATAGAATCCGACATGACTGAGCAACTTTCACAATGATGTGCAAATTCTTCAAGGCCAAGATTGGAGAATTGCTTCCATTGTCTGATAGTAGCTTTCTTTCAAGACCCAGTTAACACACCTTTGACTTCCTTTTTTTCTTAGATATAAACATGTTAATTAGCATGCAAGTATGAGTCCCTTGGACTGCAAGGAGATCCAACCAGTCCATTCTGAAGGAGATCAGCCCTGGGATTTCTTTGGAAGGAATGATGCTAAAGCTGAAGCTCCAGTACTTTGGCCACCTCATGCAAAGAGCTGACTCATTGGAAAAGACTCTGATGCTGGGAGGGATTGGGAGCAGGAGGAAAAGGGGATGACAGAGGATGAGATGGCTGGATGGCATCACTGACTTGATGGACGTGAGTTTGAGTGAACTCTGGGAGTTGGTGATGGACAGGGAGGCCTGGCATGCTGTGATTCATGGGGTTGCAAAGAGTTGGACATGACTGAGTGACTGAACTGAACTGAACTGATGCAAATATTTGAAAACTGCATTCAGAAAGGAAGATAGAATGAATAATAAACATCCTTCAATTCCTGAATGTCTGTGAAAATGGAACTTTCACATTAAGTAGATAATGGTGGGTAAAATTATTGACATACAATTTTTTAATTTTATGATTTTATTTTTTTTTAATTTGGGTTTTAACTGGAGGAAAATTGTTTTACAATGTTGTGTTGATTTCTGTTCATGCTTCTACTCTTGGAGAATCTGGAGCTTAGTCAGGAGCTATTGAACTGTTTCCCCTTTGGATTGCTTTGGGCACTGAGGTGAAGGCTGGGTGGCTACAAAATTCTCAAGCTGAGGAACTACAGAGGAAAGGTCATCTTTACTCTCCTCTGTTATTCTTATTTCAGTGACAAGTTTGGTGGTTTAGTCACTAAGTCGTGTTCACCTCTTGCAATCCAATGGACCCACCAGGCTCCTCTGTCCATGGGATTTTTCCAAGCAAGAATACTGGAGTGGATTGTCATTTCCTTCTCCAGGGGATCTTCCCAACCCAGGAATTGAACCCAGGTCTCCTCAATAGACATGGATTTGGGTGGACTCCGGGAGTTGGTGATGGACAGGGAGGCGTGGCCTGCTGCAGTTCATGGGGTCACAAAGAGTCGGACATGACCGAGCGACTGAACTGAACTGCACTGAACTGCATTGCAGTCAGATTCTTTAAAGACTGAGGGAAGCCCATGACAAGTTTACTATCCTGCAATTTTGTCTATACTTGCTTGGAAGGGATATAAAACACAAGCCATTGAAGAAAAATGTCTACTTTATTTGGCACATGCTGAACTTCCATATTTTCCATATAATAAAAATTTCTGAAAGCTAGGGCTTATGTTGTCTGGTTTACTGCTTCATTCCCAGAGAAAAAAGTGCGTGGCAAAAATTGTCTGTTAGGGACTTCCCTGGTGGATCTGTTGCTAATAATCGGCCTGTAATGCAAGAGACTCAGGTTAGATCCCTGGCCAGGAAACTAAGATCCCACTTGCCATGGGGCAACT
This sequence comes from Aepyceros melampus, assembly GCA_006408695.1. Classification (NCBI taxonomy): domain Eukaryota; kingdom Metazoa; phylum Chordata; class Mammalia; order Artiodactyla; family Bovidae; genus Aepyceros; species Aepyceros melampus. Next base: position 246,028 of record SJXQ01011719.1, read on the forward strand.
AAGCTCTTGCACCAGAATTACTGAGCCCACACAGTGTAACTAGAGAAGCCCGCACAGGGCAACTAAGGATCCTGAATGCTGAAAAAAAGATTCCCTATGCTACTAAGATTTGTGCCTGAGTATGTGCTAAGTCTCTTCAGTCGTGTCTGACTCTTTGCAACTATTGACTGACTCTATGGACGATAGCCCACCAGGCTCCTCTGTCCGTGGGATTCTCCAGGCAAGAATACTGGAGTGGATTGCTATTCCCTGCTCTGAGGATCTTCCTGACCCAGGGATCAAACCCATAGCTCTTATGTCTCCTGCATTGGCAGATGGGTTCTTTACCACTAGCGCTCCAGTTTTCTTGCCTAGGAAATCTAATGGACAGAGGAGCCTGGTGGGCTATAGTCCATGGCGTCAGACACAATTGAGCAACTGAGTACATAATGAGATTTGTACATGCCTATCTCTTCCATGATATCTCAGCTAGTCTGACAGAAATGAGTAATTGTTTTTCCTATCTTTGTACTTTGCAAGTAAATGCCTTACACAGTGCCTTAGTATCTTAGACATGATGGCCACTCATAAGTGTTTGTCTAATTGAATTATATTGCCTTTACAAAATCTTAAGGATCTCTCATGGGCATTCCTAAGGGAAAGGTTTTTCACTTAGAACCTCTCATGAATCCCTAAACCAAAATTAATTGCTGCTTCTCTTTTGCCATTGTGATCAGCATATACTAAGTATTTTTAACAATATGATTTATATTGTAGATATTTATCAACATTTCTATTTCCATAGCTAGACTGAGATCATGATAGTATTGTTTGTTAAATAATATCAGGACCTGAAGGTGGGAAGAGAAGGGGACAACAGAGGATGAGATGGTTGGATTGCATCACCGACTCAATGGACATGAGTTTGAATAAGCTCCAGGAGCGGAAAACATACCTCCTTTGAGGTATGGAAATTCGCTTTGGGGTAATCTAACACTCTTTGATATCCTGAGCACAGCTGAAATTTTTTTTAACAGACAAGTTTTTAAGTATTAATTTGCTTATTTATTTGGCTACTTCAAGTCTTACTTGGAGCTTCCCAAGTAGCGCGGGTTGCCATTCCCTTCTCCAGGAGATCTTCCTGATCCAGGGATCAAATCTGCATCTCTGGGATCTCCTGTATTGGCAAGCAGATTCTTTACCACTGACCCATCTGGGAAGCCCTTAGGATGGATGAGAATTCCAGAAAAAGAGAAATGTGTGAGGAAAAACACAGAGGTATATAAATAAACAACTCGACTGATAAGTGGAAAGGATGAGTGAGCCAACACCTCATGGAGGTTAAGGGCATGGGCTCAGGTGCTGACATAGACATGCACAAATCTCATTATAAGCCGGTAATGGTTAGATGTCATGTGACAATAAAGAGAGAAGAATTGATTTTAACACAGAAATTATGGGGGGTTTCTTATGGAATATTCACTGTTCATTTATTCAGCCACTCATTTAACCATTTACGCTGTGGGTCCCTGACCTCTGGGATCTAATGCTTGGTAATCTGAGGTGGAGCTGATGTAATAAAAATAAAAAACGCAATAAATGCAGTGCACTTGAACTATCCTGAGACGTCTCCCCTGGTTCCTGTCCATGGAAGAAATCTTTACTAAGAAGCCAGTCCCTAGTACCCAAGAGATTGGGCACCACTCATTTAGACAATGATATATAAACTAGTCACTGTTCTATATACTAAGGATACACTGAAGACCAATGCACACAAAATGGAACTTACAAATAGTGTGCAAAGTAATACAGCAAGCAGATTAATTAAGCAAATAAATTAGAAACTATCATAAACAGTAAAGCATACTGTTCTGGTGACTGAATTTTGGCTTCAGAGAGACATGAAATTGAATGGCTAGAAAGGGTTTCTTTGAAGACATTTAGCTGTGTTCTGATTGACAAGAAGGAGTCAAGCTTTTAAATATCATACAAAAGAGTCTTCTGGGCAAAAGACACAACTTGTCAAAAGGCCTGAGAGAGTAAGGGCAGAGGCCAGTTTGGTTAGAGCTGAATGAGAGAAAAAGGGAGTGGTTCAAAAATGATACAAAGGGTAAGAAAACTCCAGGACACACAGGGCTTCCTCCACTGCAATTTGGAGATTATTCCAAGTTCTACAGGAAGGCATTGGAGAATTTTGGTAAATGGGGTAACAGAGGAACAGGTTTACTGGTTGAATGGTTACTTCAGAGTTCAGTTCAGTTCAGTTGCTCAGTCGTGTCTGACTCTTTGCGACCCCATGAATCGCAGCACATCAGGCCTCCCTGTCCATCACCATCTCCCGGAGTTCACTCAGACTCACATCCATTGAGTCCGTGATGCCATCCAGCCATCTCATCCTCGGTTGTCCCCTTCTCCTCCTGCGCCTAATCCCTCCCAGCATCAGGGTCTTTTCCAACGAGTCAACTCTTCGCATGAGGTGGCCAAAGTACTGGAGTTTCAGCTTTAGCATCATTCCTTCCAAAGAAATCCCAGGGCTGATCTCCTTCAGAATGGACTGGTTGGATCTCCTTGCAGTCCAAGGGACTCTCAAGAGTCTTCTCCAACACCACACTTCAAAAGCATCAATTCTTCGGTGCTCAGCCTTCCTCTAAGTCTAACTCTCACATCCATACATGACCACAGGAAAAACCATAGCCTTGACTAGATGGACCTTAGTTGGCAAAGTAATATCTCTGCTTTTGAATATACTATCTAGGTTGGTCATAACTTTTCTTCCAAGGAGTAAGCGTCTTTTAATTTCATGGCTGCAGTCACCATTTTCAAGGAGGTCCAACCAGTCCATCCTAAAGAAGATCAGCCCTGGGTGTTCATTGGAAGGACTGATGCTACAACTGAAACTCTTATACTTTGGCCACCTCATGTGAAGTTCTGACTCATTGGAAAAGACCCTGATGCTAAGAGGGATTGGGGGCAGGAGGAGAGGGGACAACAGAGGATGAGATGGCTGGATGGCATCACTGACTCGATGGACATGAGTTTGAGTGAACTCCAGGAGCTGATGGAAGAGGGATGACAGGGAGGCCTGGTGTGCTATGATTCATGGGGTCACAAAGAGTCAGACACGACTGAGTGACTGCACTGAACTGAACTGAACCAGTATGTTTTCCATCATTTAGTCCTGTATATAGACAGTTTATCCTACTAGTAATAAAACAGGGAGAAAAGTATGGATGTTGAGGTCTCCATATAAATCTTGGGCTATTACCTCTCCAGCTGTATGACTCTCAACTGCTTTGAGAATCAGTTTTCTTAGATTATAAAATGACTATGACGGTATTTAACTTTCTGAGGATTCAGTGAGATAGTATGCATACATTTTTATCACAATCTGTGGAATATAGCAGATATTTAATACATGGTAGAGATTGCTTTTACAGAAGGAATCTTGCTTTTTGAAGGGGACTGTGCCCCACAGCATATGGGGATCTTTGTCCCAGATCAGGGGTTGAATCTGTGTCCCCTGCAGTGGAAGTCTGGAGTTTTAACCAATGAAGTGCAAGGGAAGTCCCAAGGAATCTTGCTTTTGAGGAAGGGATGGCAAAAGCTTGGGACCTGATTATGGATTGGAGTCCAACCTAAAGCTCTGATTTTGTAGGGTTATGACAAAGAATTTCTCTTTCTAGACGTCAGATAGGCCAAAGCTTGCTTTTGGAATTTGTGCATTTTCTGCCTGAGATGATGCTTTTTCAAAGACCTGTATCATTTTGAGAGTTGGATCTTTAGCCCTTTTCTAATGCTGACTAAAACAGCTCTTTCCCTCACTTTAACCAATGAAGTGCAAGGGAAGTCCCAAGGAATCTTGCTTTTGAGGAAGGGATGGCAAAAGCTTGGGACCTGATTATGGATTGGAGTCCAACCTAAAGCTCTGATTTTGTAGGGTTATGACAAAGAATTTCTCTTTCTAGACGTCAGATAGGCCAAAGCTTGCTTTTGGAATTTGTGCATTTTCTGCCTGAGATGATGCTTTTTCAAAGACCTGTATCATTTTGAGAGTTGGATCTTTAGCCCTTTTCTAATGCTGACTAAAACAGCTCTTTCCCTCACGTATGGAGAAGGCAATGGCACCCCACTCCAGTACTCTTGCCTGGAAAATCCCATGGGTGGAGGAGCCTGGTAGGCTGCAGTCCATGGGGTCTTGAAGAGTCAGACACGACTGAGCGACTTCACTTTCACTTTTCACTTTCATGCACTGGAGAAGGAAATGGCAACCCACTCCAGTGTTCTTGCCTGGAGAATCCCAGGGATGGGGGAGTCTGGTGGGCTGCTGTCTTTGGGGTCGCACAGAATCGGACATGACTGGGGTGACTTAGCAGCAGCAGCAGCAGTCTGAATCCTATTACATAGCTGCTTTATCTTATAAAACTTAGCACATTCTAATATTGAGGCAGGAGGTAGATGGCACACCCCCCTCTCCAGGGTAAAGCAGTTGGAGATTCATTTCCTATGGACTGAAACTCTAAGATGAAAATACCAGGATAGTTAAGGCATGAGGCTGGGCCTGCCCAGACCACATATTTCTCATTCTTGAAGTCAGGAGACCTCCCTGACTACATGTGCACAGAAAGGCTCCTTGGAGGTCAAAGGGGAGTGATACTAATAAAACCCATAGGCTTTGTGGTAGGATCTGTGTTTGCTGACAGATGCGTGCACACATATGGAAGGATCCTGAGATATACCAGATATGGACTGTGAACCAGGCAAATCAAAATAATTGGCCAAAGGAAAACCAGAAGAAATGCCCCATAAAAGTAATTCAAATTGCCACAAGGGTGCGACTCAGGGACTCTTCCTCTGAGTCTGCCTGAGTGTCTATCAACACATTCTGTACTCTTTTTCCTCTCAATAAACATTTGCTTCACTACTTTCCATCTTTGTGGAAATTATTTTCTGCAAAGCCGAAGGGCCAGGGCCAGAAAGCTGAGTGCCAAAGAATTGATGCTTTTGACTTGTAGTGTTGGAGAAAACTCTTGAGAGTCCCTTGGACAGCTAGGAGATCCAACCAGTCCATCCTAAAGGAGATCAGTCCTGGGTGTTCATTGGAAAGACTGATGCTGAAGCTGAGACTCCAATATTTTGGCCACCTGATGCAAAGAGCTGACTCATTTGAAAAGATCCTGATGCTGGGAAAGATTGAGGGTAGGAGAAGGGGCTGCCAGAGGATGAGATGGTTGGATGGCATCACCGACTCAATGGGCATGGGTTTGGGTGGACTCTGGGAGTTGGTGATGACCAGGGGCCCCTGGCATGCTGTGGTTCATGGAGTCGCGAAGAGTTGGACATGACTGAGTGACGGAACTGAACTCAATGAGCTTGGTAGGCAAGTGGTCACATCCTTAATGGCAAACTCAGGATTTGAGATTTTTGTTATTTTTGGTTTTCTCAAATAATTTTCTGGGTCCTGATCCCATGTCAACAGCTGGAAGTATTTTTTTTTCTTGCATATTCAGAATGGCCATTAGCTTATTTCACTGTCATTAGCTTATTTCACTGTCATTTGATTCTTTCTCTTAATGCTGAGGTGCAGGGGAAACAAATTCGCTTCAGTTGAGGGTTCTTATTACAAGGATTTACATTATTGCTTCTTTCTTACAAACAAGATATTTCAGAAACTGGTGATTAATATGATGGGAAGGGTATACATGCTGTATGAGTCATTACATTAGACCCAACATGTTTAATGGTCTGTTATACTGAGCAGAGAGCAGCAAGGAGCCTGCTGGGGGAAGGGCAAGCCAAAAAGCTCAGAGACTCATTTTGTTTTTGAAACTAACTTACATTCTCCAAAGAAGACATACGAATGGGTAACAAACACATGAAAAGATGCTCAACATCGCTCATTATCAGAGAAATGCAAATCAAAACCACAATGAGGTACCATTTCACACCAATCAGAATGGTTGCGATCCAAAAGTCAACAAGAAATAAATGCTGGAGAGGGTGTGGAGAAAAGGGAACCCTCTTACACTGTTGGTGGGAATGCAAATTAGTACAGCCACTATGGAGAACAGTGTGGAGATTCCTCAAAAAATTGCAAATAGAAATGCCTTATGATCCAGCGATCCCACTGCTGGGCATACACACCAAGGAAACCAGAATTGAAAGAGACACGTGTACCCCAATGTTCATTGCGGCACTGTTTATAATAGCCAGGACATGGAAGCAACCTAGATGTCCATCAGCAGATGAATGGATAAGAAAGCTGTGGTACATATACACAATGGAGTATTACTCAGCTATTAAAAAGAATACATTTGAATCAGTTCTAATGAGGTGGATGACGCTGGAGCCAATTATACAGAGTGAAGTAAGCCAGAAAGAAAAACACCAATACAGTATACTTACACATATATATGGAATTTAGAATGATGGTAATGATAAACCTGTACGCAAGACAGCAAAAGAGACACAGATGTATAGAACGGCCTTTTGGACTCTGTGGGAGAGGGAGAGGGTGGGATGGGTTGGCAGAGTGGCAGTGTAACATGTGTGATATCATAAGTGAAACGAATCGCCAGTCCAGGTTTGATGCAGGATGCAGGATGCTTGGGACTGATGCACGGGGATAATCCAGAGAGAGGGTGTGGGGCGGGAGGGGGGAGGTGGGGGTCGGGATTGGGAGTTCATGTACACTCGTGGCTGATCCATGTCGATGTGTGCAAAATGAGTACAGTATTGTAAAGCAAAATAAACTAAAAAAAAAATAAAAAAAAAAAAGAAACTAACTTACAGGCAGAGAGCTATTACCATTCTCTGAGCTGCAGATGGAACAGCAGCTCTGAAGACTTTCTTTTCTTTCTTTGACCAATGAATGTGGAATGTGAGATGAGTCTTGTTGTTGAGGGAATTTTCTGAAATAATATGGTGAGAGTAGTGATGGTCAACTCTGTGATCAGATAAATTCAGTGATGCATTGACATCTGCTTTCACATCTGGACAGTGGTAAAGTAAGAGAGTCCTAGTCAAAATGAAAACCCATTGGACTTGTTAAAAGGTTTGTTCTTAGATGGGGAAACATGCTAATTAAAGTGAAAAAGCACTGGACTGGGAACAAAGAATCTTGGTTCTAATTTTGGCTCATCTTCTCTCTGGATGAACTGTTTTGGGCAACAGAGTTAACATTTTCAGCCCTAGTCTTTGCATCTGCCTAAAAGACTAATTTCTCTATCATAAGGTGATGGTGAGTATTGATAAAGGCTTATGAAGTACATGTAGGAAAATTTGATTATCAAGTCAGTCAGTCAGTTCAGTTGCTCAGTCATGTCCGACTCTGCGGTCCCATGAACTGCAGCATTCCAGGCCTCCCTGTCCATCACCAACTCCCAGAGTCCACCCAAACCCATGCCCATTGAGTCGGTGATGCCATCCAAACATCTCATCTTCTGTCATCCCCTTCTCCTCCTGCCCTCAATCTCTCCCAGCATCAGGGTCTTTTCCAATGAGTCAATCCTTTGCATGAGATGGCCAAAGTATTGGAGTTTCAACTTTAGCATCAGTCCTTCCAAAGAAATCCCAGGGTTGATCTCCTTCAGAATGGACTGGTTGGATCTCCTTGCAGTCCAAGAGACTTTCAAGAGTCTTCTCCAGCACCACAGTTCAAAAGCATCAGTTCTTCGGTGCTCAGCTTTCTTTATAGGTCAATTCTCACATCTGTACATGACCACTGGAAAAACTATAGCCTGACTAGACGGACCTTTGTTGACAAAGTAGTCTCTGCTTTTTAAGATGCTGTCTATGTTGGTCATAACTTTCCTTCCAAGGAGTAAGCATCTTTTAATTTCATGGCTGCAATCACCATCTGTAGTATATTATTAATAATAATATTGCACATATGATGCTTAGAATGATGAAAGTATGTTTTCAGCTGTTTTTCAGAAATGTACATGAGGTTTCCCCCTACTGCCACCATTGGCATCTCCAGCCCATTCTTTACACTGAAGCTAGAATGATCTTCTAAAAAATATAAATCTGATGATATCACTCCCAGTGCTTGGTGGCCTCCAGTGGCTTCCCATCATTGTTAGGACTGGAGCCAGTGTTTTCAACATGACTAACAAGCCTCTATACCATCTGGTCATTTTTATATCTCACAGCATCTTTTCTTTGGCTTTGTGGATTTTACCTACATTACTTTCTTTCAGGATCTCAGTGTACTGTACTGCTCATCTCAGAGCCATTGCCCAATGCTGTTCCTTTACCCAAGAATGGTCTTCCCCTTTTGCTTCTCAATTCTAACCTCATGGTAGGCTGAATAGTGACATCCCCCTCTTACCCCCAAAGATGTCCATGTCCTAAACTCCAGAAGCTGTGAATATGTTATCTTACATGGTAAAAGGGATTTTTCATTTTGTAAAGATCTTGAGATGGAGAGATTACTCTCAATATTCAAATGGAATTCAATGTAATCACAGGGGTCCATGTAAGAGTGAAGAATGTGAATCATTGTGATAAGAGATATGAAGAAGGAGGTGAGAGATTGGGGTGAGTGTAAGCAGTTACTATAACATGAGAGAGATCTGCCAGTGGGGCACATGGGGAGAGCATCTGGCCCATTCTGGAGGATGTAGCCATTGGACGCTTCTTACAGAAAAAGAGTCAAGTGGAGCTGCAATGTTTGGCTGGAGAAGTGGGGCTGGAGAATGTTCAATGTAGCAGGGGCAGCATGGGCCTGCATTTCTCAGGCAAGAGCTGTGAAGAATACAAATTCTGATACATGCAAATAGTGATGATTAAGAAGGGAGAGGAAATCAGGGGCCTTATGAGCAGTTTAGTGATTTAGGTCAAAAAGGGACTGTGGAAGGATTTTAAGCAGTGGAGAGAAATTAGATTTTAATTATAGGGGGCAAGTGAGAGAACAGGAAAAAGCTGTTTTTGGTATTTGGTGAAGGGAAGATTTTGGTCTGAAAAGGAATGTGGCAATGAAAATGAAGCAACTTGACAAGTCCTGGAGATATTTTTAGGAGGTAACCTCAGCAGGACTTGGACTGATAGGATGTGGGGAGAGAGGGAGCAAAAGATTCCTCATAGATTATTAACTTGGAGAACTGAGGAGACTGTTGGTGATGCCATTCATTGAGATAAGGAACAGGAGAGGAGAAACGTACTAAAAAGTTATCTGTTAAAAATATCTGCAACAAAGAGGTGCTTTTTAAAGAGATTGTGACTTCAGCTCTAAGATAGGCTAGCTAACCTGGATGGTAGTGGGTAGAAGGGATTCTTGGTTGTGAATATGGTCTGGAAGGGTTAGAGTCAGAGAATGGGCCACACCTGAGAAGGTTAAAATAGAATCTGGGTAAATTATATCATACATTTAAGTTTCCAAATTTAACTGCAGAATGTTGAATCAAGGAGGTATAATTTCTTAGTCCACATAAAGCATATCTTACATAGTTTAGCTGAACACAAACTCTATGATGTTATGTAGTTTCTACAAAGATGACATGACCTTTGGTAGCAGTATTGGAGATATAACATTTAAAATGAACCAGAAGATGTTGCTACTCTGCCTTGAGCTGCTCAGTCCTCTTCTATATATTCAGTTTTGGATGCCACAGATGAACATGGATTATCTTGAGAATATTTACAGGAGAGTAGAAAGGATGGTGAAGCCCTTTGTAACCATTGATGGAAAGAGATTTTTTCAGGAATTGGGATGTTTGCTGCAAAGAGAGGCTTTGTTTATATTTGTCAGGACATGGGGAAATGCATGTGTTTACAAAGGCTGCATTTGAAAGCCAGATTAATCTTAGTCTGTGTTATCCAAGGAATAGAAGTGGAATTAATGGAAGAAGTTGAGGTAGTTAAGGCATTGAGAAGCTTTGTCTTGAATAGATTTTTGTGGAAGTTTTGAAATAAGTATTGAATAGAGTGGGAGAGTTCCAATGCACATTAAGGAAGACCACCATTGAAATAATTAGTTTTTACAAAAGAGAAAGAGGTTGCCTCAATTCAGTACACCTGGAGGCTCATAAATTGAAGTTTATGTTCAGTATCCAAAGGATCATTGGACTAAATGACTTGTGTGTGTGTGTGTTAGTCACTTAGTCGTGTCTGATTCTTTGTGACCCCATGGACTGTAACTTGCCAGGCTACTCTGTCCATGGAATTCTCCAGGCAAGAATACTGGAGTAGATTGCCATTCCCTTTTCCAGGGGATCTTTCCAACCCGGGGAATGAATTTGGGTCTCCTGCATTGCAGACAGATTGTTTACAGTCTGAGATACTAGGGAAGCCAAAATTATGTGATCTCTCTTCTATCCCTGAAGGCCAAAAGTTATGTTGAGAATGAGGGTCTGGAAAAACCAGTCTTCTCTGATGGGGTTCTCAGGACTGAGGGTAGAGGTGAGGGAATGGTGATGGCTCCAACTCCACGCATTCACAACTCTTGTCTTTATTAGAAGCCTAAGGGGAGTGGAGGATGGGAGTGTCCCTGGCAAGATGTCTCTGCTTGCCATCTGTAGCTGAGTTGAGTGAGCTATGACCATGTGTTGAGAATTAATAGTTATGTGGGAGGAAGAAAGAGGTGTGGTGCTTGAGGTAGACTAATCCTGGGGTTGATCTGACTGAGCCCTCTCATCATTAAAAAAAAGAAATGGAGTATCCTAGAATCTTAATGATGGAAAGTACCTTGTAGGTCAGCTCCCTAGATGACTTCTGATTCAGACTCTGCTGAGAACGACAGTGGCTTCCCAGAGGTAGGAGTTCCTGAAATAACTCAGTATGACTGACGAGTCTTGAATTTTAAAATAATGTTATATTTTGGATAAAATGTCAGTATGTACACAACTATTTTAAAGTCCATCAGGAAATACTGTTTTGCAGACTATATGACACACATATAGACATAGCCCTCGGTGCTTGGTAATACAAAAATATTTGCATCTTTAGATGTATTTCCTTGATTTGTATGAAATTTCCTTGGTTTCTAATATTGCCTAAAATAGTGTTTTACCAGAAGAAACTGGGGTACGGATGTAGACATTTTTCTCCCCCCTGGACCCTGGAAACAATGCATTATATGCACAAAAGCAGACTTGACTTTTCTGTCCGTTGCTGAGGGACCAGCCATTTCTTCCTAAGAGCTGCCATGGTGACATATTTCCCCTCATTTATACTGGAAAGTGGGGCATTTGCCTGTAAGACAGGTTGGAAACAATTTATCTGGCATTTTGAAAAAGGTGGAAAATGAACCAACTTCTCTCCTCCCTCCTTTTCCCTTGCCCTCTTTTCATCCTGCATTTTGACAGTTTGTATGTAGGTAAAGAATATTGTGGCATTAGGGAGGCTAATTAAAACCAATTATAGCCTGACCGACCTGTCACCACAATCAAATTACCAAAAGAACAGTGGAACATATTTGGAAAATAGTTTCTTTTATAGCACATAAGGCTGATTTGTTCACATTTTATTTTAGGGATCTCAGTACAATAATCACTCTACTGCAACGTCACGTAGTTGTACCTTGTCTCTTAATATGTTTATTTTCCTGCAGTAGGCTCCTCCTCTTAGAAAATGTAAAACAAAGTGAGGAAAGCATAAGGAAAAAATGGGAAGGTAAGATCCCATTAATCTAAGATGCCTTAGATTAATTGCAATTGCATAGGTTTTTATATGGCTTACCTTACATTGTTAAGATTCTTTTTGTCGTGTGGTTTGCAGTCTTCAAATTTATTTATGTAAAATAAAGAGCACTTTTTGTCTTATTTTGTCTCCAGCCTCACTTCTCAATATCACACAGTTCAATCCAGCCACACCAATATGATTTCATAAAATTCTCTAAACCAAATGATATAGGTTTTCCCCTTCATTTTTCTTGATTGCCGCATAATACTCTAGGATGTGAATGCACCATAATTTATTCAATTATTCCCTTATTAATATGCATTTGATTTCAGCTTTTGTCATTGCAAAAAAAATTGTAGAAGGCATCCTTCTCCATATATAGTTATGCATTTCTGGGCATAGGATATGTGAATTTTAAATTTTAACAGATACTGTCAGCTTGCTTTCCAAAAAATGGTAACATTTCATGAAACAACACTTTTAATAAAGCATGATCTCCTTCATGTTATCACCAAAAGTAATTATTGTAGCAGTTAATAGTTTTTGGAGTACAGGTCTTTTGTCTCCTTAGGTAAGTTTATTCCCAGATGCTTTATTCTATTTTGTGCAGTGGTAAATGAGATTGTTTCCTTAATTTCTCTTTCTGATCTTTCATTGTTAGTCTATAAAAATGCAACAGATTTCTGTGCATTTATTTTGTATCCTGTGACCTTACCAAATTCATTGATAACCTCTAATAGTTTTCTAGTAGTATCTTTAGGATTTTCTATGTATACTATCATGTCATCTGCAAACAGTGACAATTTTAATTCTTTCTAATTTGGATTCCTTTTATTTCTTTTCCTTCTCTGATTGCTGTGACTAGGACTTCCAAAACCATGTTGAATAAAACTGGTGAGAGTGGACATCTCTGTCATTTTCCTGATCTTAGAGGAAATGCTTTCAGCTTTTCACTGTTGTGTATGATGTTAGCTGTGGACTTGTCATATAAGGCTTTTATTATGTTGATGTAAGTTCTCTCTATGCCCACTTTCTGGACAGTTTTTGTTTTATCATGAGTGAATGTTGAGTTTTGTCAAAATTTTTAACTGTATTTATTGAGATTATCATATGATTTTTATTCTTTGTTTTGTTAATGTGGTGTTTTATGTTGATTGATTTGCAGGTATTGAATCATCCTTGCATTCCTGGCATGAATCTTACTTGGTCATGGTATATGTAATCTATTAATTCATTTGCTAATGTTGTGTTGAGGATTTTTGCATGTATATTCCTCAGTGACATTGTCCTGTAATTTTCTTATTTTGTAGTGTCTTTACTTGGTTTTGGTATTAAGGTAATTCTGGCCTTGTAGAATGAGTTTGGGAGTATCCCTTCACCTTCAGTTTCTTTTTTGAAATAGTTTGAGAGGCTAGGTGTTAATTCTTCTTTAAATGTTTGATATAATTCACCTGTAAAGTTATATGGTCCTGCACTTTTGTTCATTTGAGTTTTTTGATTACTGATTCAATTTCATTACTAGTGATCAGTCTGCTCATATTTTCTGTTTCTTCCTGATTCAGTCTTGAGAGATTACATGTTTCCCGGAATTTATCCAGGTTTTTCAAAGTTGTCTAATATATCGGCACATAGTTGTTTGTCTTACCTGTCTCCTGAGAAACCTGTATGTGGGTCAAGAAGCAACAGTTAGAACCCTGTATGGAACAACTGATTGGTTCAAGATCAAGAAAGGAGTACGACAGGGCTGTCTGCTGTCACCCTGTTTGTTTATCCTATACGCTGAGCACATCAGGAGAAATGCCAAGCTGGATGAGTTATAAGCTGAAATCGAGATAGGCGGGAGAAACATCAGCTTCAGATATGTGGGTGATACCACTCTAATGGCAGAAAGAGAAGAGGAACTAAACAGTCACTTGATGAGGATCAAGGAGGAGAGTGAAAGAGCCAGCTTAAAACTAAATATTAAAAAAACTAAGATCATGGCATCCAGTCGCATTACTGCATGGAAATAGAAGGGGAAAAGGTGGAAGTGGTGACAGATTTCTTCTTCTTGGGCTCTAAAATCACTGAGGATGGTGACTGCAGCCATGAAATCAGAGGACGATTGCTTCTTGGCAGGAAAGTGATGACAAATCTAGACAGTGTGTTGAAAAGCAGAGATGTTACCCTGCTGATAAAGGTCTGTATAGTCAAGGCTATGGTCTTCCCAGTGGTCACATATGGTTGTGAGAGCTAGATGGACTGTAAAGAGGCAGAACACTAAAGAACTGATGCCTTCAAATTGTGGCACTGGAGAAGTCTCCTGAAAGTCCCTTGGACAGCAAGGACATCAAACCACTCAGTCTTAAGGGAGATCAACCTTGAATGTTCACTTAAAGGACTAATGCTGAAACTTCAGTATTTCGGTTATCTGATGTACAAGCTGGAATCAAGATTGCCGGGAGAAATATCAATAACCTCAGATATGCAGATAACACCACCCTTATGGCAGAAAGTGAAGAGGAACTAAAAAGCCTTTTGATGAAAGTGAAAGAGGAGAGTGAAAAATTTGGCTTGAAGCTCAACATTCAGAAAACAAAGATCATGGCATCTGGTCCCATCACTTCATGGGAAATAGATGGGAAACAGTGGAAACAGTGTCAGACTTTATTTTTTTGGGCTCGAAAATCACTGCAGATGGTGACTGCAGCCATGAAATTAAAAGATGCTTACTCCTTGGAAGGAAAGTTATGACCAATCTAGACAGCATATTAAAAAGCAGAGACATTACTTTGCCAGCAAAGATCCATCTAGTCAAGGCTATGGTTTTTCCTGTGGTCATGTATGGATGTGAGAGTTGGACTGTGAAGAAAGCTGTGTGTCGAAGAATTAATGCTTTTGAACTGTGGTGTTGCAGAAGACTCTTGAAAGTCCCTTGGACTACAAGGAGATCCAACCAGTCCATCCTAAAGGAGATCAGTCCTTGATGTTCATTGGAAGGACTGATGCTAAAGCTGAAAGTCTTATACTTTGGCCTCCTCATGCAAAGAGTTGACTCATTGGAAAAGACTCTGATGCTGGGAGGGATTGGGGGCAGGAGGAGAAGGGGACAACAGAGGATGAGATGGCTGGATGGCATCACCGACTCAATGGACATGAGTTTGAGTGAACTCCGGGAGTTGGTGATAGACAGAGAGGCCTGGTGTGCTGCGATTCATGGGGTTGCAAAGAGTTGGACACGACTGAGCAACTGAACTGAACTGAACTGATGCCAATAGCTGACTCTTTGGAAAATCCTTGATGCTGGCAAAGATAGAGGGCAAAAGAAGAGGAGGGCATCAGAGGATGAGAAGCCTGGATGCATCACCAATGAAATGGACATGAACTTGGGCAAACTCTGAGAGATGATGAGGAACAGAGAGGCCTGATGTGCTGCAATCTATGGAGCTGCAAAAAGTCAAACACAATTAGGCAACTGAACAACAACAGTGACAAATGGTTTGTATTATCTCTTATTATACTTTGTATTTCTGTGTTGTCATTTGTAACTTCTCTTTAATATCTGATTTTATTTATTTGGCCCTCTCTCTTTTTTTCTTAATGAATTTGACTGAAAAGCTTGATTAATTTATCTTTTTAGGGAACCAGCTCTCAGTTTCATTGATCTTTTCTATTGGCTTTTAATTTTTATTTAATTTCTACTCTGCTCTTTATTATTTCTTTTCTTCCATTAACTTGGGATGTTGTTACTTCTTCTTTTTCTAGTTTTTGTTCGTTTAAGGTTAGATTGTTTATTTGAGTTTTTACTGTTTTCTGAGATACGTCTGTATTGCTATAAACTTCCCTCTTAGAAGTTCTTTTTCTATGTCCCTTAGATTTTGGAACTTTGTGTTTCCATTTCCATTTATCTCAAGACTTTTTTCATTTTCTCTTTGTTTTCTTTGTTGACCCACTGGTTGTTTAATAGCGTGCTGTTTAGCCAACATATGTTTGTTTTTTTTTGCATTTTTTCCCTTTGTAGCTGATGTTGAATCTTCTGTCCTGCTGTTTATTCCCTCTAGTGTTGTTTTCATTCACTTATTGTATTATTCAATTCTTATTGAGTCTTTTTTACATTTTCTATATCTTTGTTGAAGTTTGTTGAAGTTCTCACTGAGTTCATTCTTTTCCTAAGTTTGACAGGCTTATTTATGACTATTATTTTGAACTCTAGATCAGGTAAATTGCTTATTTCCATTTCACATAGTTCTTTTGTGAGGCTTTTGTCTTGTTTGTTCATTTGGAAGATATTCCTTTATCTCCTTATTTTTCCTGTTATGCTTGTTTTTGTGAAGCAGGTACGTCAGCTTTGTCTCATGGTCTTAAAAGAGTGGCCTTATATAGAAGGGCTCCTGCAGAACCTACAGGTGCAATAGCGATGGTCACCAGAGCCAGATGCTCCAGGGATATGGTCTGCGGACTCTGTGTACCCTCCTATTGTTGTTGGGCACTGATTGCTGTAGATGTGCTGGTGGGCAGGCTTGGTCCCAGGCTGGCTACTGTGGAGGAATGGCTGTGCCTGCTGCAGATGCCCTAATGGACAGGATTTGTTGCTTGCCTGGCTGTCTATGAGGCCTGACTGTGACTGCTATGGACACGCTGGTGGGCAGAGTTGACTCCTGCCCTGGCTGGCTAGAGAGTCTGGCAGTGACTGCTATGGGCATGGTGATGTGTGGGGCTGACCCCCTGAAGAGGGAGATGCTTTGGAGGAGCACTGGTGCCTGCTGAGGCCTGCTTGGTGGGGTGGGGTTGGGCCCCTAGGGTGGGAGAAGCTTTGGGAGGGCATTGGTGCCAGTTACCTCTGTCTCCTTTTTCTTTTCTTTTATTTATTTTTTCCCTTTTTCTTTTAAAACTATGTTATTGCTTTTAAATCTTGATTAAGAGTTTTCCTTTGCTCTTAATTTGACCATGTAGTTTTCTAGATATTCTTGCAATATTTTTGACCTATCTTCTTTGCCAGTTTAATTTGTTACAAACCACATTATCTCCATTGAATTAAAATCTATATTTGTCATATATTAAATTTTTATGTATCCTGGACATATTCTCCATTCCTATGCCAGTGTCATTCTGATTTGATTAAAGTTTTGAGCTGTATGGTATTTTCTGATATCTGGTTGGGCCAGTCTTCTCTCAATGTTAATCATATTAAATTTGTATGTTAATTTCAAGATACTTAATGGTTTTATATTAACTCTTCTCATCCAAGAGTGATGGTGTGTTTTTAAAATATATTCAGGTATTGTTTTACATACTTTAGTAATGTTTTATCTTTTTATTCATATAGATCCTGTCTTTTTGATAATTGTGTTCCTATACATTTTAAAGTGAATGGAATGTTTTTATTTTAATTTACATTTATTGGCAATAAGATCATTTTCTGAAAAATATAAATTTTTATTATATCCACATATAAAATTAAAAAAGAGTTCTAGGAATTAAAAAAAAATTAGAATATCTTATTTTTGTCCTTGACTGACAGTTTGACCTGTTACAGAATTCTAGATTGGACTTAATATTCTTTGTAACTTTGGTGATTTCTGTTCTTTCATCTTCAAGCACTCAGTGTTGTTGATAAATCTGATTACCAGCTGAATTCTCATTTCTTCATAAGGAAATTTTTTTTCCTTCTGAGAAAACATTTAGAGTATTTCTCTTAATTCTGTAGTGTTCAAAAATTTGGTAGGTTTTAATGGGTCATTTTGATCATTTATTTTGCTGGAAATGGTTCATTCCAATTTAGAATTTCTCTTTTTCTTTAGCTCTATAAACTTTCTTTTAAAAAATGTATTTTGTCATAACTCCATACTTTTTACTTTTTACTCCATCTTAAAATAAGAATTTAGTTTTTATTTGTTTGAACTACTCTTAGTCTCACTTTAAGTTTCCTGAGTTGATTTCCTTTTTGTCTATGTTTTCTTTCTATTTTTTATAAACATGAATCTGGGCATAGTCACCTGAGTGGAAGACTTGCTTAGCCATGATGCATCCCTCATGTAACATAGGCAAGAATACATGTTTGTTGTAAATCACTGAGGTTTAGGAGTTGTTTGTTGCATAACAAAAGATGAATAAGATAATCTACACATTTATTTGTCTTTTTACAATATATACTGGTAGACTCATTGCCTTTAAGTTTTTTAATATATATTTCTATTTTTTGAATTCCTTCTCTTTTTAATAATAGTCTTTTTATTTTTGTGTGTTTTTTAGTTTCTCTGAGAACACTAATTAGATATTTTAAGTTCATCTTTTTTTGAATTATGTCCACTCATCTTGTGATCTCTAATTCTGACAATTTATAAATATATAAATACAGTCAAAGTAAAAGGATTTAAAAAGATAGAGCATGAAAACTGTAAGCATAAGAAAATGAATGTGGCCATATCAATATCAGACAAAGTAGATTTCAACCTCACAGTATTGCCAGAGATAAAGGGAACATTTCGTCATGATAAAAGATCCACCTGAAGATAGGATAGAGTGAGATACTTTTTCCCCCTCCCTCTGGCAAGAGATGACCATTTTGTTTTCCTAATCTGACCTTTCTACTAAGGATGGTGCCCCTTCACAGTCATCACAAGTCCTGCTTTGGGTTTATTCATAGGCATAAGTTTCCTTCTCTATGTGACCATTAGTCCTGGTTTTACTAGGTTCCCTCTCTTACCTTTGCCAGTCAGAAAGCCCAACTTTTGCATTTGCTTACCACTCCTTTTGGCTTCCCTGATGGCTCAGTGGTAAAGAATCCACCTGCAATGCAGGAGATGTGGGTTCAATCCCTGGGTTAGGAAGATGCCCGGGAGGAGAAAATGGTAACCTCCTCTAGTATTCTTGCCTGGACAATCCCATGGACAGAGGAGTCTGGCAGGCTGTAGTCCATGGGGTCACAAAGAGTCAGCCACAACTGAGCACCCTCACAGTACCACCCCTTTTACAGTATAGGGATAAATTTTTTGGTCTTTGTGGAACTGCCTTGTTTTCTTTTGAGACCGTATTTGTTGTAATTCATCTAATACTGATATAGATTTTGGTGGGAAGGGTTTTATATTTAGTTTAGTATACTGCCTGAAGGGAAAGTCCTATCTTGCCTCTTGAACTCCAGTGTCACTGTTTACCTGTGGCCTTGAACAAATTCATCTCAATGATTTTTAACTCTTCACTTATAAAAGGAGACAGTGCTATCTACCTTTTACTTTTGTGTAAGCAGTGCTAGCATATGTATTAAACATGCTTAGTGAAGTATCTGAAATATAACAAGTACCCTATAAGTGGTTGTTATTCTTCTTTTTCCTCTTTGGTTTACATTAGCAGTAAAAATGAGGCGTTCAGTAAATCTATATTGATAAAGTGGAATCATAAAACATTCTGCTACAGGGTTGGTAAATGACTGCTTGCAGACTGGACACCTGTGTTTTAAAGTAAAGTTTTATTGGAATACAGCCATGCCTGTTTGTGTATTGTCATCACTGCTATTGCATTACAATGGCAGACTGGATAGTTGAAACAGAGACCAATGTAGGCTTAAAAATACTTACTATCTGTGTTTGTAAGAGTTAGTTTGTCCCTGTTATACTATTTAGAGGCAATGACTTTTCAAGATCGAGTTCACTGCTAAGCCTACTAAAGATGTATACATATCAGCATTAGATCTTCTATTATACTATCTGTAATTTACTTTTTCCACAGTTTATTGTGATCCACACAGTCAAAGGCTTTGGCATAGTCAATAAAGCAGAAATAGATGTTTTTCTGGAACTCTCTTGCTTTTTCCATGATCCAGTGGATGTTGGCAATTTGATCTCTGGTTCCTCCGCCTTTTCTAAAACCAGCTTGAACATCAGGGAGTTCACGGTTCACATATCGCTGAAGTCTGGCTTGGAGAATTTTGAGCATTACTTTACTAGCGTGTGAGATGAGTGCAATTGTGCGGTAGTTTGAGCATTCTTTGGCATTGCCTTTCTTTGGGATTGGAATGAAAACTGACCTTTTCCAGTCCTGTGGCCACTGCTGGGTTTTCCAAATTTGCTGGCATATTGAGTGCAGCACTTTCACAGCATCATTTTGTCACCCTGCTTATTTAACTTCTATGTAGAGTACATCATGAGAAACTCTGGACTGGAAGAAACACAAGCTGGAATCAAGATTACTGGGAGAAATATCAATAACCTCAGATATGCAGATGACACCACCCTTAGGGCAGAAAGTGAAGAGGAACTCAAAAGCCTCTTGATGAAAGTGAAAGAAGAGAGTGAAAAAGTTGGCTTAAAGCTCAACATTCAGAAAACGAAGATCATGGCATCTGGTCCCATCACTTCATGGGAAATAGATGGGGAAACAGTAGAAACAGTGTCAGACTTTATTTTTGGGGGCTCCAAAATCACTGCAGATGGTGACTGCAGCCATGAAATTAAAAGACGCTTACTCCTTGGAAGAAAAGTTATGACCAACC
The DNA here is from genome assembly GCA_006408695.1 of Aepyceros melampus. Classification (NCBI taxonomy): domain Eukaryota; kingdom Metazoa; phylum Chordata; class Mammalia; order Artiodactyla; family Bovidae; genus Aepyceros; species Aepyceros melampus. The sequence continues at coordinate 266,093 of SJXQ01011719.1, forward strand.
TAGATAGCACATTGAAAAGCAGAGACATTACTTTGCCAACAAAGGTCCATCTAGTCAAGGCTATGGTTTTTCCTGTGGTCATGTATGGNATTTTCAAGGGCAAGTTAATTTTCTATGGATATAGGATACTTGGGGTCACACACAAGGCTGTACAGCATCATGGCTGAGACTGTGGACTCCAGGGTTCAAATTCTGGCTCCACTACTGAGTATAATTAAAAGCAGGGTATTCACCCTCTATTTTGCTTTAGGAAATAGTGGTAAACACAGTGATCTACTCAGTTCAGTTTAGTTCAGTCACTCAGTCGTGTCTGACTCTTTGTGACCCCATGGACTGCAGTATGTTAGTCTTCCCTGCTGCTGTTGCTAAGTTGCTTCAGTCCATCACCAACTCCCGTAGCTTACTCAAACTCATGTCCATTGAGTTGATGATGCCATCCAACCATCTCATACTCTGTTGTCCCCTTCTTCTCCTGCCTTCAATCTTTCCCAGCATCAGGGTCTTTTCAAATGAGTCAGTTCTTCACACCAAGTGGCCAAAGTATTGGAGTTTCAGCTTCAGCATCAGTCCTTCCAATGAATATTCAGGACTGATTTCCTTTAGGATGGACTGGTTGGATCTCTTTGCTGTCCAAGGGACTCTGAAGAGTCTTCTCCAACACCACAGTTCAAAAGCATCAATTCTTCATCCCTCAACTTTCCTTTTGTCCAACTCTCACATCCATACGTGACTACTGGAAAAACCATAGCTTTGACTAGATGATGCTGCTGTTGCTAAGTTGCTTCAGTCCATCACCAACTCCCGTAGCTTACTCAAACTCATGTCCATTGAGTTGATGATGCCATCCAACCATCTCATACTCTGTTGTCCCCTTCTTCTCCTGCCTTCAATCTTTCCCAGCATCAGGGTCTTTTCAAATGAGTCAGTTCTTCACACCAAGTGGCCAAAGTATTGGAGTTTCAGCTTCAGCATCAGTCCTTCCAATGAATATTCAGGACTGATTTCCTTTAGGATGGACTGGTTGGATCTCTTTGCTGTCCAAGGGACTCTGAAGAGTCTTCTCCAACACCACAGTTCAAAAGCATCAATTCTTCATCCCTCAACTTTCCTTTTGTCCAACTCTCACATCCATACGTGACTACTGGAAAAACCATAGCTTTACTAGATGAACCTTTGTTGGCAAAGTAATGTCTCTGCTTTTTAATATGCTGTTTAGGTTGGTCATAACTTTTCTTCCAAGGAGCAAGAGTCTTTTAATTTCATGGCTGCAGTCACTATCTGCCATGATTTTGCAGTGATATACTCAGCAAAAGGTAAAATAGAAAAGAAAGAGCAAGGATACATAAAAGCTAGAAAGCATAAAACAAAGTGAAATGAAGCAAATCCAAAAGAAGCTATTATGGAAATAATTGTAAATGAGTTAAACTTGCTAGAGTAAAAAAGAGTGGTTCTCAAAATTGGGTTAGGAGTCAACTAAGAGATTGTTCCCTCAACTCCAGCTAACTCTTCCCTGTGACATCTGGGCACCATGCACAACTCCTGTGTCACTGCTCCTGTCTTGTAGGCGGCCACTAAATCCAACGGAGTCTCTTCAGCCCTTGTCTTTCCTAACTTCTTGGAAATATTTGATGTTGCAAGCCACGCCTTTCCCCTCTATACAAGCTCCTTCCTCAGCTTCTAGAAGGCTGCATTTCCTCCCAGTTTTCTTCCAGTCTTGGCTTTTCCTTCTAAGTGTCTTCAGACCATCCCTTCAGTGTTGGCACTGTTCCTCAGGGTGTCCCTAGGTGCTTTTCTTTCTCCCTCCACATATTCTTTCTGTAAGATCTCCACCACTCACTCCCAAAGCTCTGATTATAACTCATATGCTGATGGATCCCAAATCTGGAATTCCAGTCCAGGTCTCAGGAGCAATTCTGAGCTGTAAATCTGTATCTCTAATCACATATTGGCTATTTCCATCTGGGAATTTTGGAGGAACCTCAAATTCAACTTTATCCAACTGAATTCATAATTTTTCTCGTTTCTTTCTCCTGATGCTAGTAAATGGGACCCCCTGGTTGCTAAAATCAGAAACCTAGGGTCCAACTTTGACTCCCCTCTCCTTTACCACCCCTGATTCAAATGAAACAGTCTCTCCTAAATATTTTCCAGATCCATTTGCTTCTCTGAGTCCTCAGGGTCATACCCTCTTGTGGCTCACTACCCTTTCTTGCCTGGGTTATTGAAGAGCTTCCTGAATGATTTCTCTACCTTGAGTCAAGCTATACTTCAAACCAAAATGTCCCTTGTGCTCCAGGGTGCTTCCTCTAGAGCAAAGAATTTGACCGTGGAACACCCATGCTTAACATCCTTCAGTTGCAAGGCCCTTGGTGACCTGCCACTGAATTTCTTTTGTCTTAAATGTGCCTTGCTCTTCTTACATTCAGGCCTTTGCACTCGCTGTTCTTTCTCCCAAAAATATTACTTGCAATTCTTTTCTTAGCTTATCTCCTCTCATTCTTCAGGTCTCAGATTAAATGTCACTTCGCAGGAAACTCTAAAGTAGCTTAGGCTTCCTGGCCATGTGCTTCATTATCACCATACAATTTCTCTACCATTTATCACAAAAGTGTTGCAATTTCTTAATTGTCCGTTTCCCCATTGAGCTGCAAGGTCCGTCAAGATGGGAACTGTGTCCGTCTCTTTCACCACCATGCACCCCAGAATGTGCCCAGTACTAATCATTAAATGCTTAATAAATAGTTACTGACTACACGGACGGATATGCAAGAAAATGTATATCTTAAAATTGCTCAGAGTGGCAGAAAAACTTGGAAAACGCCTAATTTTCTAACATGAGAGGATTAGTTCAATGAAGTATGAATCTTCATATTTTAAATTTCCCAGTCCAGTTACTAGGAAAATTATGGTTAAAAAAATGTAAATGACATATGGAAAGATGTTTCTCATATATTGTTAAGTGAAAACAGTAGTATTACGTGTGTAGATGTCTAGTGTGATCTTATTCTTGCCCTTGTGTTTATGATTTTCCCTTAGCATTCTTCATCTCATGCAGCTACCTTTGTATTTATTTCGTTCTTTTTCGTCTTAGCTGGTTTTCATCCTATGACTATCTGCTTATGTTTTATGAAAGACGTCTCTTCTTCCACCCTTTTGAGGCTGCCCAGCAATTGCTCGGCAGCCTTTTCCTTCTGTATCCTGTAGAGTCTACATTTTCAGGGATTTGTTGTTCCTTCCTCTTGTTGTTCAGGGATCAAGAGGTTTGTCTTTCTAAAAAAAATTTAGTAGAATTTTTTCATGGGTTCCATTTTTTTCTCCGTTTACTTATTTGGATTGAATGAAACAATGCCATCAGCTTGGCCCAACACTTTCTGCTTGGGAGATAATAGCATCCTTTTCTTAGATCAACAGCTTGAGAGGAGGTTGGTGTGAATGGTTCCCAGTCAAATTCTGAGTCCTAGGGGACTCTAGACAGCTTTGCTCACTAAAGTGACATCTCCTTCAACACCTACCTCCTGGCTCTTTGATTCTGTGACCCTATATGGTATGTAACAACTTCAATTCCTTTTCCACTAAAAGGAAACAGGGCTTCTAGGGAGCATGGCTGATTCCAGGTCCGGATGGGAAATATACAAGATAAGCCTAAACATCTCGTCACACCATATAGTGAGGATTGTATATCAGAAGGATTCAGGAACTAATGCGAAGGGGTTTCCATTGGCCAATGGTGGATAATTTGAGCATAAGTAAGGATAACTGCAATGGATTGAAACACTGAAATTATTAAATCCATGCATTCACAATAAACCCTTTCCTGGCAAAGCTCTAGTTGGTCTCTGTGGGAGGGTGCTAGAGACCAACTCATTGTTTTTAAAATTTATTTTTAAAATTAATAAATAAGATAAATTAAGCAGTTATGGTGCCTTTCCTTTTTTGAACTGTATCGTGTAGAAGCCAAATACAGACTGTGGTAAGTTTCTCTTTATAGAAAGAAACAAAAAATAAAAATTATAAAGTTTTTCTTTATTACAGTTAGTAAATGAAGAAGGATGAGTGGAGTTAGAACCATTTTGCAACCTCCACTGTAATAATGGGCCTAGGCTTTGACCATCAACTGCCATCAACATCACAAAGAAGAGATGCAACCAGACAGTAAGGGACTCCTGGGGGAAGAAAGCAGCAGCACCTATAAGGTAGTCTTGCCAAAAAAATCTAACAAACCTGATAAGCCTCCAGATTCAACTTCCTTTTATGGGAAATTCAGGGGATAGAGGAGCATGCTAAGCATTTCAGCACCACCAACATGAGGATGCAATCATCAAAATCCAGATGGTGGGAAACTGCCTATTCTCTTCCACAAACAATTTTCCTGGAAAAAGAAAAAAAAAGAAATACACACACACACACACACACACACACACATGAGAAATGGTAAAGGGAAAATGTGTAAAAGATAGTATTATCTTAAAAGATAGTATTATCACCATTTTCAATGTATAGACCTTATTTAAACAAGGTTACCATTCCTTTCTCCAAGAGATCTTCCCAACCCAGGGATCAAACCCAGGTTTCTTGCATTGCAGGCAGATTCTTTACCAGCTGAGCCACCTGGGAAGCATCTAGTTAAACAAGCAAACTATTAAATAAATCAACACTTCCCTGGTGGTTCAGGGATTAAGACTCTGTGCTTCCAATGCATGGGGTGCAGGTTCAATACCTGGTCATAGAACTAAGATGACACATGCTGTGTGGCCCAAAAAAAATTTTTTAATCATAATCTTTATGAAACAATTGAAATTTTGAGCACTGATTGGATTTCTTTACAATGTTAAGAAATTAACTTTTGGGGGTGATAATGATATATTATTAATGTGAAAAAGTCTATTTTTGCAGATGAAATGATAATGTGTTTGGAGTCTGTTTCAAAATATATGGAGATAGTGAATGAAATAGAAAAGAAAAAAGTTTGGCCGTGAGTTGATAGTTGTTGAACTGGGTGATGGGAACACAGAGGCTATTATAACATTAGACTATTCTGCTAATTTTGCACATGTGATAGTCTCTATAATGAAAGTTTTTTAAATTACAACTATCAAAAAAATTCACTTAATCACCCAGTAAACACTGCCTATATCCTTATAGCATGTTAGAATCCTTCCAGCTCTCTTGAAACTACAGTAGATCCCATTCCATCACAATTATGTTCTTGCATCAGTACCTATGGCTGAAATCAACTCAAGTCAGAAATCCTTGAAAATCTTTTAAATTTCCCACAAAATAAGTAATTAAGGCATCCTCTGGATACTTTGTAGAGTGATTCTTATGAACATGAGCATTTGAAAAAAAAATGGAGGAAAAAAAAAAAAAACGAAAGGAAGACTCAATAGTTTGGAATACTTGCTTCATTTGTTTTCCTGAACACCACTTTTTCTTGATTGTCCCCTTTCCTTACTAGCCACTTGCACTTTTCCCATCCTCCTCCTCTCCATGTTAGAGTGTCCCAGGGTTCAGTTCTTGAATCTCTTTTCTATCTGCCCTAACTTCCTAGTGAATTCATTGACTCAGGGCTTTACTTAATGTCCATAAACTGATAACTCCCATGCTTCCGTCTCTAGCCAGAATCAATCCTCGAACTCCAGACTCATTTACTAAACTGTCTACTTAATTTGCCCATCTGGGCATCTAATAGGTATCTCACAGATTCAAAACAGGTTTTTTATTTTATTGTGGTCTTTTTTGAAGTGCAGTTGATTTACAGTATTTTGTTGGTTTCAGGTTTACAACATAATGATGACGATGATGATTACAGTACCAACGACCATTATTTGTGGTGTTTTTGATGATAGTCATTCTGACCAGAGTGAGGTGATACCTCATTATGGTTTCGATTTACATTTCTCTGATGATTAGCAATGTTGAGCCTCTTGTCATGTGCCTGCTAGCCATCTATATCACCTTTGGAAAAATGTCTGTTTAGGTCTTCTGCCCATTAAAAAATTTTTTTTATTTCTTTGTGTGACCACACTGGGTCTTGGTTGCAGCACGTGGAATCTAGTTCTGTGACCAGGGATTGAACCTGGGCCTTCTGCATTAGCTAGCAGTGTCTTAGCCACTGGACCACCAGGGAAGTCCTGCCCATTTTTGAATCCAGTTGTTTGTTTTTTTGATGTTGAGTTACATGAGTTGTTTATATATTTTAGATACTAACCCCTTATCAGTCATATCATTTGCAAAAATGTTCTCCCATTCAGCAAGTTGTCTTTTCATTTTTCAGTGGTTTCCTTTGGTATGCAAAAGCTTTTAAATTGAACTTAATTTTGTCTATTTTTGCTTTCGTTTCCTTTGTCTTAGGAGACAGATCCAAAAAAAAGGCTGTTACATTTTATGTCAAAGAGTGTTCTGCCTATTTTCTTCGAAAAGTTTAATGGTTTCTGGTCTTTAATTCATTTTGAGTTTATTTTTGTATATGGTGTGAGAAAACTGTAATGTCATCTTCTACATTCGGTTGTTTGGTTTTCGCAGCACCACTTATTGAAGAGACTGTCTTTTCTCCATTGTGCATTCTTACCTCCCTTGCTGTAGGTTAATTGGCCACTGGTGTGTGGGTTTATTGCTGGGCTCTCGATTCTGTTCCATTGATCCATGTGTCTGTTTTTGTGCCGGTATATACTGTCTGATTACTGTAGCTTTGTAGTATGATCTGAAGTTAGGGAGCATGATGCCTCTAGCTTTGTTCTTTTTTCTGAAGCTTGCTTTGGCTGTTCAGGGTCTGTATAAATGTTAGGATTATTTGTTTTGGTTCTGTCACAATTCGTGATTTCTGAGCCTTCCCCATCTTACTCCTCCCCCAGCATTCCTCTTTCTTCTTAATGGCACCAGTTGCTCAGGCCAAAAACTCTGGAATTGTCCTTAATGACTCTTTTTTTTTGCTCCCATATTCATTCTTTCATTAAATCCTATTTACCTTTAAAATAAATCCTGAATCCAGTTACTTCTTACCATTTTTGCCTGTATTATTTCTATTGTTTTGTAACTGATGTCCTGGCCTCCAGCCTTGCCCCACAGACCATTTCTTTTTAAACCTAGCAACCACGTGGTCTTACATCCGATCATGTTACTCGTCTTGTCCAAATCTGCCCACCATGTTCCACCTCACAGTAAATATGTCTTAAAATGACCTACAGAACCCTTCAAGTGATTGTGAAATGAGCTTTACTACGTTCCGTGAATCAACCAGCCCTCTGACCTCCTGTCGTACTATTCTCTGCCTCACTGGCTTTGCTTCAGTCCCAGGACTTTACTGCTGTTCTTCAAACACGCCAAGCACACTGCCACCCTTCTATCACTTCTCTTCTCAAATGTCATATTATAACCTCCCATCACACAGACTAACACACCCCTCAGCATTCCTGGTGGCTTAGATGGTAAAGAATCCACCTGCAATGCCAGAAACACGAGTTTGATCCCTGGGTCGGGAAGATCCCTGGAGAAGAGAACACTCCAGTATTCTTGCCTGGAGAATTCCAAGGACAAAGGAGCCTGATGGGCTACAGTCCATGGTGTCACAAAGAGTCAGACATGACTGAAAGATTAACACTTCTTTTTCTTCTCTATAGCACTTGTCTTCTGCTAAACTATACAATTCTTTTTTTTTAATTAAAAATAGGAAAAATATTCTCAGACATAAAACTGAAAGACAGGTACATTTGAATACATATAACCTAAAATATTAATCTAAAATAATAAACACAATAAAAGGACAAAATCAAACTTGTAAAGTTTTGCTTTAAATATAACAACAGAGGGTTGATATTTTAAAAAGTATTTGCCAATAGTAAAATAGTAATAACCTTATTTAAAATTGGAAATAAAATATGAATAAATAATTTTGAAGCATTTCTTTAATTTTAAAATTTTTATTGGAGTATAATTGATTTACATTGTGTTAGCAAAGTGCATCAGTTATACGTCTATGCAGTCTTTTTTAGATTCTTTTCCCGTATAGATCACTGCAGTACCAAGTGGGGCTCCCTGTGCTGTACAGTAGGTCCTTATTAGTTTATTGATTTTATTTGTAGTAGTGTTTATATGTCAATCCCAATCTCCCAGTTCAGCCCTCTCACCCTCTTACCCCCTAGTAACCATATGTTTGTTTGCTACATCTGTAACTCTATTTTTGTTTTATAGATAAGTTCATTTGTACCCTTTTGTAAGATTCCACATAAAAGTGATATCATATGATATTTGTCTTTCTGTGCCTGAATTACTTCACTCAGTATGACAGTCTCTAGATCCATCCATATTGCTGCAAGTATATTCCATCGTATGTGTATATATAGATACATACACACACACCCCCCATATCTTCTTTATCCATTCCTCTGTTGATGGACAAAAATATGGACCACTTCACGGATTTGTGTGTCATCCTTGTGCAGGAACCATGCTGATCTTCTCTATAATCATTCCAATTTTAGTATGTGAGGCTGAAGTGAGCATTACATTTCTTTTTTATTTATTGTTTGTCTTCTCTACTGGACTGTAAAATCCCTAAGAACTGGAAATCTGCTTTGTTCACTGCTATATTCCTGCTACCTCTAATCATTCTTGGCACGTAGAGAGAACCCCCAAATATTAATAGTTGAGTGGATGAATCAGGGAAGGAAGGACTGAGAAGGCGTCTAGCCACAGATGGGTGGGCATGAAAACATTTAAGATGCTCCTCAAATCAGCTGTGAGTGGGGAACAAAGCAGGGAGTTTGGAGCTGTTCCTGCTTGTCTCCAGGTTTACTCCATTCTGTTTTGTTACTGAAGACCTTCCAATGCTGCAGTGTTGTGATACGCTCTGTGGAGAAGCCCATACATAGCTCAGAAACCAGCCATGACAGCCACGAGGAGCTGAATCCCATTGACAGCCCCATGAGTGAGGGAGGAAGCGAATCCTTCCTTGTTGAGCCTAGAGAGACCCAGAGTTACGAACCAGCTAAGCCATGCTTGGACTCTGACCCCCAGGAAGTGTGAGCAAATAAATGTTTTAAGCCCTTTTGTGGTAATTTGCTACACAGCAAATTAGTTAACTAAGAGCGTGGTTTAGTGACTAGACCAGAAATTCCTTGAAAGCAGTGACTATTCAAGGCTTGTCAGATGAGTGTTGTTTTGTTTTGTTTTTTTTTTTTCAATCCCTGGATGACTTAGAGTTTTAGTCTTTTTCTGTGTCTGCATGTATTTGGAGGGCGGGGAAAGCTCCCTCCAGCGGTTGCTAACCAGGTGCTACTTTAAATGTAATGTCTGTATCTCAGCTTTGCTCTCAGTCCTAATACCTCCACCTCATTTATGGAATCTCCCTGTGGTTGTGATAACATGGACAAGAGTGAAGTTTCCTAAACAAGCGATCACTTTCCACCCTGTCTAGGATGCATAGTTCAAGCAGAGGGATAAGCAGAGAGAGGATGAACTATTATCAGTAACAATGGCCCCTTGATTAGAAATTGGAATGCTGCTCCTCTTAAAGCATTAACCTGTAGTTAACAATCACAAGTTATTGTTACAGATCAAGCTGCTTGACTATTTCCCTCTTGATTTTAAGATGCACTTCCCTAGAGGTGCAGTCAGCAGGAAACAATCTTCCCAGTCTAAATGATGCATCATAGAGGGGACTTTTCTAGAGCCACTAAATAATGCCAGCTCCCAGGTTGCCAGCATTTAATCCCTCACTTTGAATCTCAGCCAGAGAATGTGATAAATACAAGGGATTCAACACATCAACTATTGGGTGCAAGCACTTGATTTTTCCATGTGCACATTTTGATACAGGCAATGCTTATACTGAGACATAGAGAATCCTTTTCATCAGAGAGCTGACTGAGCCTCAAAGTTAAAATTCCTTATTGTACCAGTCAGAGACTCAGGGAGAGCTGTTCGGCTCTGCCAAGTCATGTGGTCAGCGGCCAAGCTGACGGGGAAACTAAAAAGCAATGGATGTGAACACTTCCCTATATACCAGCTTCTTCTAGGGGAAAGATGTGTGAGCCCAGGAGAAAGGTGGTTAGGTCAGAATCTTTTCTTTCAGCCCCACATTCCATATTCCAAGAAAGGATTTCTACTCTCTATGGGGTGTGTTCTAGGGCCCTAGGGATTGGGAGAACACAGCTGCATGGCTTTTTTTTTTTACTCAAATTTGTATGCTTCTCCAGCAGATGATTGCTAACACTGGCAGGACTGGACAAGCCTACTTCTAATTTCTTAAGGCACGCACGCGCGCACACACACACACACACCCACACACACATATTAAAGAAGATTTTCTAAGCTGCTTCTGAGGAGGAGGAAAAGGGCTTGGTAATGCATCACCCAGGTTGTAAAACTGAAATTATGCAAGGGTGTTGGGGGTCAGGCTGGAGACCTGAGACATGAGAATGGGTTTATGAGGGGCCCTCCCTGCAGGTGGGGTGGGTTAGTGCAGTTAATATCGGGGAACCCCTGAGCTGGGGGAGGGATGCTTCCTAATGCTCAGGGAATTCTTGGCAATGAGAGCGTTTGGGCTGGTCAGTTGGCAGTGGATCTTAAACTTCATGTAGGTTGAGCTGTCTTTATTCCTACAGATCCCCTGGAGGAGGGCATGGCAACCCACTTCAGCATTATTGCCTGGAGAATCCCCATGGACAGAGGAGCCTGCCAGGCTACAGTCCATGTGGTCGCAAAGAATCGGACATGACTGAGTGACTAAGCGCAGCACAACACCCTAGGTTAACATGTAACGTTGTCCAGAAAGTTTTCCTCTGCTAGTATCTGAAGCTCTAGGAAAACTGAAATCTGTAAATAAATATTTCACTTATTTATTTTTAAGTAGTATTGATGGTCTCTGGAGTTCTCTCTGGGCCCCGATTAGTATCAGATTCATTCATTTGTTTTACACACCCATTGAATACATTTCTTGAGCACCCTCTTCCTATCGGATGTTGTTCTAGGCTTTGAGGTCACCAGGGTGTGGAAGGCCCATGAGATCTGTGCCTTCATGGAGTTTACTTTTGTGTGGGGATGGCAGGGACCTAGCACCCTCCAGAAGAATGAGTCTGCTGGCTCATCAACTTCTGTGGGCAGTTTTATTCCAATAGTCAGCACAGATGTGATTTCCCCAGTGGGCAGCTATTCTTGACTACAAACAGCTGTGAATCAGCATGTCAAAAGCCTTCTTAAAGGAATGCAGCCTTGTCTGAGATTGTGGAAGCTCCAGAGAAAAAGGTTTTTGTCCAGGCCTGGGGAGGCTGTGTGTTGGCAAGAGGCACCCCAGAGAAACTCTCAAAACACCTAGGGGTGAGTGTAGCTTGACCCCCACCCTAATTTTGTCATCAGAGATGTAAAACACCTCTCAACCTACACCCACTGTTACTCCACCATCAAAGCTGGGTCAGCAGACCTAAGGCACAAGGTCCTCTAAGAATCAGGACAACGGATAAAAACAACTCATCCACTGATTGTGGAATGATGCTTTGTGATATGGTAGAATGTAAGCAAACTGGCTTGTTCTGAAATGAGGTCTGAAAGGAACATGGTTTAAAATGGCAATTCTCAAACCTTCAACAACAGAGCTTCTCACCTCCAGCTGCACATTGACCCAGGGAATTAAATAAATGACCGATGCCTGACCCAATCCCAGCCCAGTTGGGAGCCACTGCTGTAGCCTGCTCTGAACCAGATGCTGCGTGACCTGCTAAAGGGCAAAGGTAAGTTAAACAGGCCGCTGGCAGAGGGCCTTCCAAGCTCACCACTAAACTGGTCAATAGATGTACATTTCAAAAGCCAGTTTCCAAAAGTTCAAGTAATCTTTCTTGTGGCTAGAAACGTTTAAAATTGTAAAAGCAAATTTTTATTTCCAAAGCAGCTTTGAGGTTTGAATTTTAAAGCTGGCAAGCTGTGCCGTCCTGCAGAAGGGAATATTTTAAATTCCTGGAGAGCATGTCAGAATCTCAAAGGCTAATAATAATAGGTGAAAGCTGACTGATGTCTAGTGTCAAGCAGGCCACAGGTTTAACAGGATCCTAGTCACCAAAAACCTCTGGACCCTCCCTTGGTGTTCTCCATAGAAATAGACAATTATGGATTTGGAAGGCCAGCTCTTACCTGGCACACAAATCTCTGGACCATCTCTGCTGGAAGGAACGTCACTGCTAGAACAAGTTAGAGACAGAAATACATTTTCTAGAACACTCTGCACCACTTTAATATATCTGGGTTAGTGTAAGAACAGCATTATCTTTGGGTTGGCCTGAAAGCAGCAGATGTATCTCTATGATGGCCGTGTCCACTCCCCATGTCCTCCTTCTCTAGCCCACACCCTCAGTTTCTCTGACTGTTCTCAGTGTGAGATGTCTTCCAGGTTCCTCACTACTTGGCTGTTCTCTCAGGTTGTCCATTTGCTTCTCAAACGATGACAACCAGGACTAACCACAGGGTGTGAAACGGCAGGTGCAGCAAGTGCTCGGACAAAATTCAGACCCAAGACCCCCATGGTCCGCTGCCTCTGTAATGACAGGAGGAGGCCGGGCCCAAACTGGGCCAGCATGGGGACGTCAGCATAGTCCCAGATAGACCTGGGAGAGGCACAGATCTTGGGTGACCGTAACTGTGTGATCAGAGAAGGAGGGACAGGATTCAGCACCACTTTGTAACCAAGGATTGCACACAAATGCTACTCTGTAATTTTAGATCACTCCTTTAATTTTCTTTAGTAAATATCCAAAAATGTGTGGTCTGCTCTTTGTATTATCTTTGCATATGGAAAAGAGGGAGGCCCACAGATGGAAAAGAAGGAAAAGCAAGGTAGGAAAGTGCTCCCTGTGCTCTGGGCAGGAAGGACCTTGTCGACCTCTGGCATGTGGGCTGAGAAGTCAGAGGCTCTGATGTCAAACAAAAGTTATTGAGAGGACTAGGTGATGCCCTAAAGCTAATGGAACAATCTGGAAGCAGGGAGGGTTGAGACCAAGTAATGGGTACTGGTGTTAGTGCCCTATCCCCTTCCGAGAACAGTGGAAGCTCAGTGTGTCAGGAGAGCATGGAGGAGGCAGAGGTGGCGCCCCAAATATATTCACCAAAAGTCATTTTTCTTGGAGAAGGAAGAAGACAGTTATTTCAAGTCCCTTGCACACCTGTTTCTGTCTTGTGCCAGAGAGTCTGGGCTTTAAAGAATGCTTTAAAGAATGTCTTGTCTTGGAGAGAGACAAGCCCAGGGTGATTTCCAAGGGTAGAAGACCAGAGGCAGCTTTGTCCTTCACAAGGTGAAGGCTGCTTGGAGAGTGGCAGTCCGGAGGTGAGCAAGCACAACGTTTCCTCCTGTTGGAGCTAGAAAGAGGAACTGTAATTAGAAGTGATGTAATCAGTATGCTTGCTTATAGTTTCTGCAGTTGTAATAGTGGAACCTGGAGAATTCCCTTTACAGAGAACGTGTTCTGTGACTCACCAACAGAGTGCGTTTAATTCAGAAAAAAACCCAGGGCAGGGCCAAAGTCTCAAGTGGTCACATGACTGGGACCATCCTACAGGAGCAAGTACCGAAACTATGTTGACACCAGCCCAGGCGCCTCTTTGTCCTTTTGTTTAGTCCTAAACGTGTCACCGCATATAATAACTACGTAATGAAAGACTTTCTGATTTTTGGGGTAGTTAATGGCTGATGAGGCCACTTTTGATCTGATTTTCTCCTGCTAATTTCACCATCTTCCTGTAAGTAACCTCCTGAAATAACAGAGTTGAGCTGATGAACAATTAACTGTAAGAACTGAAGGTGGGGAACAGAGGTGGGGGGGCATTTTCCTCATCTGAAATATCTGAACTCTTGGAGCTCTGACATGGCTTGGCTGACATCCGAAATGATATGACATTGTGGCAGTTGGAAACAAGTACATGCAAAAAACTTCCATGAAAGGATATTTTCCTTTTAGGGCAAAAGCAGCCTATTTTGGGTGCTGTTTCTTTAAACTGAAAGAAGTCAACGTTTAGCCTGAATGGATCCTCACAAGCTTCTCTAACAATGCAAACAAAAGACCTAGAGAGATACTAGCCACTATTAGAGCCACTAAGAAATGGAGGCACTTCTCTCTGCTGTTAGAGAGATCCTGCCTAGTAAAATCCACAGCATCTCAGATATTCCAGGGAATGTATCACTCTTATGTTTTAGAGAAGAAGGAAGCAGGTTTGGAAATGGAATCTGTTGAGATGAATGTCAGCCCATAAGGAAGGATGCTGCTTGAAGAGGAATTTAAATGTTCTGAACGTGTGCAGCTGCTCAGTCGTGAAATGTGTTTGTTCATTCACCTATTCATTTAGTCACTGATTTAACAGATATTTGTTGGGGGTCATCTCTGTGCCCACAGTGGCTCTACGGGTGAGAAGCGGCTCTCTGTAGGATTCTAACTCTGTAGGAGAGAGACAGTGCATAGTCACGAGCGTCTCCTGAGACGCGGGCGACAGGACACTAGTCAGGCACAGGAGCGTCGCCCTTATGTTTTGTAAGCTCCTAGTAGCCTTCATATTTGGAAACACTCTGTGAGGGAGGCGACTGATCTCACCCACGTGGAGCCACATGAACCCGTGCTTTCTCAACCTCCCTAATCTCTACAGTGAAATACATGCTTTCCTGGTGATCCAGTGGCTAAGACTCAGCACTCCCAATGCAGGGGGCCCAGGTGCGAGCCCTGGTGAGGGAACTAGATCCCACATGTTGCAACCAAAAAAAAAAAAAAGATCCCTCATGCCACAACTAAGTCCCGGCGAGGCCAAAAAAAAATGTACATCTTTACTCACTGTCTTCTCCTGTCCTCTTGTTTCAAAGAAAGAAGTGTCCAAGGCAGACCTCACAGCATCTGATCTCTCTCTTCCCTCTTGAATTTTTTCCACTCTCCATAAACATTCCTGGTTCTCTCCTTTTTGCACAGACCATCTTTCTATTCTGCTACTCCTCTGCCTCTATCGTTTTCTATTTCCAGTGAACAGTAACCTTCTCACATGGTCTTTCCTCTCTAGGAAAGACCCACCCTCTCCCTGTGAACTCCCTACAGCCCACTAGATGAAGCTAACTGCCAAGGTGATCAGTGACCTCTATGGTAGTGTCCTGATTCTGTCATCTTTTTTTTCTACCTTTAAAAATAGAACTCATCACCTTTATCTGAGTACAACTGCCCAATGAAAGACTGCATTCTCCAGGTTCCCTTGCAGCTTGGTGTTGCCAGGTTCATAGCTTCCAGACCATCCCCTTGAAAGGAAGGGGTGCATTTTCCATGAGGTTTTCAGCCTTCATGCTGCCTAGACTATGAAGAGATGACAGGAACAGTCATTTAAAGATAGCAACCTCATGCTCAAGATGGCAGTGCACCAAGGTGAGATTAGCCCAGAACTGCTTATGCTGGACTGTCATATGAGGGGAAATACGCTTCACACTGGCATTTTTGGCCTTCGTTGTAGGCCTCTGTAGACGCTCAGTTGTGTCAGACTCCATGCGACCCCATGGACTGTAGCCTACCAGGCTCCTCTGTCCATGGGATTCTTCAGGCAAGAATCTGGAGTGGGTTGCCATGCCCTCCTCCAGGGGATCTTCCCGACCCAGGGATTGAACCCAGGTCTCCTGCATTGCAGGTGGACTCTTTACCATCCGAGTCACAGCATCCAAATTGGTATCCTTCAGGGATAACCCAGTCTTCATCAACACAAGCTTCAAAGTGCTAATTCAATGTCTGTTTCTCAGGCCCCACTCTGCTTGATCTTTCTGCAGCACTGGGGTTCTGTGGATGACCTTCCTTCCTGAATCTTCCTTCTCCCTGTACTCCCCTGCTTTTGCACAATCCTGCTTCCCTTTATACCTCTCTGACTGTTCCTTCTTTGTCTACCTCTGTGGTCCTCCCTTTTCTTTCCCTCCTCTCACCATGGCGTTCTCCACTGATTTTCTCCTGTACATGCAGTGCCCTCCTTTGGAAAGCTGACCCCAGCCATCAGTTTCAACCCTTTCCCCAGGTCCGCCTCTTTAACGGGCACAGACGCTTAGCACATAGTGCGTGGTGTGATTGTTAAGAGCACAGACTCTGGATCCAAACTGCTCTGTTTGAATCCCAGATCTGCCAGTTGGGATCTTGGGTGAGTTACTTAGCCTCCCTCTGCCATGGTTTCCTCAAGGATGGAAGAGAGATAATAAGAGTACTTATCTCAGAGGGTTTTTGTGAAGATGAAATGGGTTAAAAGTTGTGCAGCACCCGAAGCGGAGCCTGACACCTGGACGGCACCATGACAATGTTAACTCTTGTTGTTGTTGGCATCACACCCGGGGAAACAGGTCCAAGGCCCTGACCAAGCTGTGGCTGGCACAGACATTATGTCGGAGTCATGATTACTTCACGGTGCTTTGGTAGCTAGAGATGTGATTGGATTTCTCTACTTGCCTCAATTTCTGATCACCTGTCTGCTCTGGTCTCTGGGAAATTACAAGACAGTTTTATTCACCTTTGGTCAATGACTTTTAACACCAGTCTCCAGTCCTGCCACTTCACTAGAGCCCCAGTACTGCCTCTTAAATAATCTACGGCCATGGCACCTGGAACCCATCTTTCATATCACTGTCAAAACTGCCTGTGTGGGTTCTGCTTGGCTGTTGGAATCATAGGCCTTGCAACTGTGGGGACAATTCATTGTGAGAATTTCCATGGACTACCGAGCATTTTCACTGAGAAGTTTCTCTTTCCTTCTCCCTGGTAATTATGGTGTCAGATTTATGTGGATTGGTAGGGAGACCTAATTCTAGAATCAGACTGATACTAATAAAAATCCAAGCTACTCCTACTAGCATTGGATAAATTATTTAATTATTCAGTAATTCATAACACATAGCCCACAAGTATGTTAGGTAAAATTGGACCCATTCACATAACACACATAAGGAACTTGGACAAGGAGGCAGTCAATAATTTTTTTCACTTATTTTAAAAATAACATTTGTTTTATTTACTCTTATGTATAGTTTGCGTTTATTTTCCCATTAACCTTGTGTAAGAGGCTGAAGGGGCTGAAATTGCTTGTGCCCTTCAATGTAGGAGAGGCTCACTCTTAGTGGATTTGCTGACAGTGTGCAGTGACTCAAGAAGTTTAACATGAATGCATTTATATCAAGCTGATTCCAGAAATGAGTTTAAGTGACCCTTTAGTAAGGATTGGCTCACTTCCTTCCCCAGCCATCCTATGTTGAACAAATGGAGTGGTCAGTTTTTCATCTGACTATACACAGAGCCAGCCCAGAAGGAGCTTTGGTTTTTTTTTAAACAAGATTTGCTACTGATGGTCATTGCCATCTAGCTCTAGTCCTTATGCTTCTGAAGTCCCGTAACTGATGCTGCAGTGGAGAAAATAAGTAGTTGTCTATATATCCTGCTTCTTGGAGGTGCGGGAGCAGGGCCGAGGGCGGGGAGAACAAGCATAGGGCTAAAACAAAATCAAATAGGTTCTTAGTTCTCTCCCCAAGTAATATCTTGACTCCTTAATAAAAATAAGCTAGCCCCTCCAACATTAGTACTACAAGAAGACTCCAAATATTATATGGGATATACTTCCACTAAAAATTTGCGTGTTGTTTATTTGAAATTCAAGTTTAAGTGGAGATCTTCTATTTTTTTCTGGCAACCATAACTAGAAGAGCAAGGAAAAGTGTTAGGGGTGATGGGTTCTATGTGAGAAGAAAAGAGGGCAGGATAATGTCCACTTGGTGAAATAAACTTGTGGATGGAGGATTTTAGTACATGAAGCAGCATGCTCTTGCTGGGTTTGAGTCTAAGACACTGCACCCTCAGGGCTGCTGGGGCTTGTTTTTCTTTCCTTTTCTGCTTTAGAGAGTATGCCTGAGGGAGGTCTCTGTCACCCCCACTGTCCTCAGAGAGGGAGAATCTTTACTCGGACCCAGAGCTGTTTGTACTTTTGAGAGCCTTCTGAGAAACAGAATGCTGAAAGAGAAAAAGAGATATGCAGTGAAATGCCTAAAGTATAACCTAATCTGGGCCAAATGTAGCCCACAGCATCCTAAAAATGAGACACGTGGGCACCTCCAGCCTCTAATTACACAGTGAGGATGACGCAGATTGGCTGCAGCTCCGGGTTGCTAGAGTGTACAAAACCAGACGTCTCTTTTCTTATGGGAAGTGGGGAAGCAGTCACTTCGGTGATGGTGGGGTGGAGAGAATGCATGCATTTAATTCTCATCAGTATGAACATGTTGTTTATTTCTACCTACTTAATATAGTTTTCTGTGAGGTTTAAGACATCCAAAATGGTCTGTATGTTAAGAAATGAAAGCAAAGCAAAGGCACTCAACACTGCGAATTATTAGGGAAAATGCAAATTAACACAATAAGATACTACTACCTACTTTTGCCTCCAATGTGGGAGACCCGAGTTCGATCCCTGGGTTGGGAAGATCCCCTGGAGAAGGAAATGGCAACCCACTCCAGTATTCTTGCTTGGAGAATCTCATGGACTGAGGAGCCTGGTGGGCTGCAGTCCATGGGGCACAAAGAGTCGGACATGACTGAGTGACTTTACTTACTTACTTACCTACTTTCTAGAATAACTAAAATTGCAAAACAAAAACTAACAGCATCATGTGCTAGCTAGGCTATAGATCAGCAATACAAAATGGTACAGTCCCTTTGGAAAACAGTTGGGCAGTTTCTGACAAAGTTAAACATACATTTACTATGACACCAAGAAGTCTTACTCCTGGGATTAAACTTGTTAGTTTCAAGAGAAATAAAAACACACATCCACAGAAAGACCTGTGTGCCAATAGTGACTACATTCATAATAGCCAAGAAACTGGAAACAAACAAAAAGGCCATCAGCTGGTAAATGGATAAACAAAACTGTGGCACATCCACACAATGAAATATTACTCAGCAATATAAACGAACAAGGCTACTGATGTGTGCAAAAGCATAGATGAGTCACAAAAGCACTCTGTAAGCAAAAGAAGCCAGACTCAAAGGCTACATGCTCTATGATTCCATTTATATGATGCTTTGAAACAGGCAAAAAACAATAGGGACAGAAAGATCAGTGGGGTGAGGAATTTATATAAAGGGATATGAGGGAATTGAGGGAGTAATGAACTTGTTCAATATCATTATTGCAGTAGTGATCACACAATTGTGTTCATTTGTCAAAACTCATTGTATACTTTAAAAATGATATTACCCTGTGTAAATCAGTACAATACACCCAACTTTAAAAAATCCTAAGGTATTATTTTTATTAGGATATTGTTATCAACTATGTTTATGTGAGCTAATATTAGAACATTTAATATGTGCCAGTCACTATGCCACACATTACGTATTAGATGAGTCTAAGGATATATATATACACATACGTATATTAGAGTGATTATTAGCTGAGGAAATTAAGGCTCAGAGAGGTTAAGAAACTTGCTCAAGCTCACAACGAGCTAAGATTTGAATCCAGCTGTGTCTGATTCCAGAGCCTTCACATCTTGTCGCCCTAGTTCAAAATATAAGCGTGATTGACTCATATATTAGTCAGGGTTCTCAGTCTACATGACTGACTGTTAAGACTGTGTAAGTTTTTGTTTGGGCTCCCCAGGTGGCACTGTTGGTAAAGAACCCGCCTGCCAATGCAGGAGACATGAGTTCAGTCCCTGGGTTAGGAAGATTCCCTGGCGGAGGGCATGGCCACCCTCTCCAGTATTCTTGTCTGGAGAATCCCATGGACAGAATGGCCTGGTGGGTTACAGTCCATAGGGTTGCAAAGAGTCAGACACGACTGAGCGCGCACACAGAGGTTTTTGTTTGGGGGTTGTCCTGTGCCTTGTAGAATGTTTAGCAGTGTCCCTTGCCTCTGCCTACTGGATGCCAGTAGTCCTCCCTTTTGGTTGTGACAACCAAAAATATCTCCAGATGTTGCCAAATGTACCCTGGGGGCAACCTCCTCCCCACTAAAAATACTGAGATTTCAGGGAGACTGTCTCAAAGAAAGACCAATATGGGGTCATTGTGAACACTAAAGACCCAGAGAAGATATCTAGCATATTTGGGTAGCTGGAGCCCTGACTTACTTTGGAGCATTTGAGTAGTGGGTGAATCCTCAGAAGTTAATTCTACGTAAGGCTCAGGTACAGAATATATATGCACATGGACACAAAAATACAAGGATGAAACTATGAAGTTTCATGCTAAATTACTATGTCAAAATGCATGTTTTTCCTCCTATAGTCACTGTGGGGAGATTTGCACTTGGGCCAGAGGTGCCTCATTATCTAGGGTGGTGCTGGGCCTGTCCTTGGAAACTGCTTCTGCTTTGAAATCTCTGCTGCTGCTGCTGCTGCTAAGTCACTTCAGTCATGTCCGACTCTGTGTGACCCCCATAGATGGCAGCCCACCAGGCTCCCCCGTCCCTGGGATTCTCCAGGCAAGAACACTGGAGTGGGTTGCCATTTGCTTCTCCAATGCATGAAAGTGAAAAGTGAAAGGGAAGTCACTCAGTCGTGTCTGACTCTTCGCGACCCCATAGACCACAGCCTACCAGGCTCTTCTGTCCAGGGATTTTCCAGGCAAGAGTACTGGAGTGGGGTGCCATCGCCTTCTCCATTTGAAATCTCTACCTATGGCAAGTCTTCATCTTTTTGGTAACACTAGCAGTTACCAGAAATGATGAGCAAGGGGGTAACCATATTAGGTGGTTATGTTTTTTCTCAAAAAGTAGATGTGACAACAAAGTAATAAGGTTGATCTTTCTCTGCAAAGTTTTTTTGGTGATTGTTGTGCTTTTGATGGTTTTGCTAAACAAGAAATATAGTAATAATACTAGCTACCAGTCATGGAGAGCTTATTACATACTTTGTAATATGCAATTTTCATTTCATTGAATCATTGTAAAAATTCTGTGATCTACCACCAAATATAAAACTGAACTCAAAATGGATCAACAACCTAAATGTAAGAGCTAAAACTTACGGTTTTGTAGCTAAAACTATTAGAAAACATAGTTGTAAATCCTGGTGACTTTGGATTAGGTAATGTTTTAAAAAATATAACACCCAAAGCACATGCAATAAGAAAGAACAAATTGAACTTCATCAAAATTGAAAGCTTTTGAGATTTTTCTGATGGTCCAGTGGTTAAGAACCTGCCTGCCAATGCAAGGGACATGGGTTTGATCCCTGGTCTGGGAAGATCTCACATGCTGAGGGATGACTAAGCCTGTTCATTCTAGAGCCCATGCTCCACCACAAGAGAAGCCATCACAGTGATACACCTGCACACAGCAGTGAAGATCAGCCTCTGCTCACTGCAACTGGAGAAAGCCCACAGGCAGCAATGAAGACCCAGTGCAGCCAACAAAAAACAAATTACAAACAAAAAAACAGCCTGCACACTGCAGAGAGAAGCACAGGTACCGTAAGTAAGACCCAACATAGCCAAATAAATAGTAAATATTAAAAAAAACTCATAAAAACATAAAATAATTCTAAAATGGGCAAAGTAAATACACATTTCTCCAAAGAAGATATGCAAATGGCCAATAAACATGTGAAAAGATGCTTAAGATCATTAGCCATCAAGACACGCAAATCAAAACCACAATGAGATACCACTTTACACCCAATGGGATGACTGTGAGAAAAAAGACAGACAACACTAAGTGTTGGCAAGGATGTGGAGTGATTGGAACAGTCATACATTGTTGATGAGAATGTAAAATAGTGCAGCTGCTGTAAAAAAAGTTTGGCAGTTCTCGAAAAGTTAAACATAGAGTTACCATATGACTCAGCAATTCCACTCCTAGATATGTGCCCAAGAGAAATAAAATCTATGCCCACAACAAAAACTTGTACAGAAATGTTTATAGCAACACTATTCACAATAGCTAAAAAATGGGAAAAAAAAAACCAAATGTCTGTCAACTGATGAATAGATAAACAAATTATGATAACCTCACCCAGTGGAATATTATCCAGCCATAAAAAGGAATAAAACAGGTTACATGTTATTACATGGATGGACCTTGAAAATACTGTATGATTCCATTTATATGAAATTCTCAGAATAGCCAAATACAGAGAGGCAGAATGTAGATGAGTGGTCACCAAAGACTGGGAGGAAGAGAGCTTGAGGGGGGTGACTGTTTAGGGGTTTGGGGCTTCTTTCTGGGGTGATGAAATGTTCTGGATTAGATAGTGGTGATGGTTATATACCTTTATGAATATACTAAAAAATACCAAGTTGTACACTTTAAAAGGGTGGATTTTGTGGTGAATTGTATCTCAACTTTTAAAAAAGAACTCTGTGAAGTGATTCCTATTATTATCTGTACTTTACATAACAGAAAACTCATGTTCAAAGACAACAAGTTATTCTAAGTGACTGAATAAAATGTGAAAACCCCCCTTTGCACCTTTAAACATTTGGCAGTTTGGTATGTTTGCTTCTAGTCCTTTTTCTATGCATCGTGTGTGTGTGTGATATAAATGTAATATAAATCATGCTATACCTATTATCCTACATTTTGCTGGCTGTTTTATTCTGTGCTTTATTTTAGAGATCAGTCCATGCATATATATTGAAAAGAGATAGAGACAAAGAAGAATAAGAGAAAGGAGTTACTTAGGATTTCCTAGAATGAATGTATTAGAATTTATTTAATCATTTCTCCTGTCAGTGGATATTTCAGTCCATCCATACCACAAACAGGCTTCCCTTGTGTCTCAGCTGGTAAAGAATCCGCCTGCAATGTGGGAGACCTGGGTTTGACCCCTGGATTGGGAAGATCCCCTGGAGAAGGGAACAGCTATCCACTCCTGTATTCTGACCTGCAGAATTTCATGGACTTGGATTGCAAAGAGGACACCACTGAGTGACTTTTACATACCGTAAACAATGTGTTTATTCCTGAGTCCCATCCTTGCTGGTCTCTTCACTCTCCCTGGATTTTCTCTCTTCTCCTCTCATGTTACTCCCTATCCAATGGTACCTACTCTTACTTCCATTAGACAAGAGGGTCCTTCCCTGACTTGTGTACTTTGGAGATTCCTTCATATGCAAACATATACAGTATAAATGAATGGAGGACTACCCAAGCACCTTTGTCATCCAGGATAAGCACAGGTACACCCAGATAATCATGATGATGTGTTGACTAATCTAGAGCCAGACATCTTGGAATGTGAAGTCAAGTGGGCCTTAGAAAGCATCACTACGAACAAAGTTAGTGGAGGTGATGGAATTCCCGTTGAGCTGTTTCAAATCCTGAAAGATGATGCTGTGAAAGTGCTGCACTCAATTTGCCAGCAAATGTGGAAAACTCAGCAGTGGCCACAGGACTGGAAAAGGTCAGTTTTCATTCCAATTCCAAAGAAAGGCAATGCCAAAGAATGCTCCAACTACCGAACAATTGTACTCATCTCACATGCTAGTAAAGTAATGCTCAAAATTCTCCAAGCCAGACTTCAGCAATATGTGAACCGTGAACTCCCTGATGTTCAAGCTGGTTTTAGAAAAGGCAGAGGAACCAGAGATCAAATTGCCAACATCCGCTGGATCATGGAAAAAGCAAGAGAGTTCCAGAAAAACATCTATTTCTGCTTTATTGACTATGCCAAAGCCTTTGACTGTGTGGATCACAGTAAACTGTGGAAAATTCTGAGTATATTCAAAAGCAGAGACATTACTTTGCCGACTAAGGTCCGTCTAGTCAAGGCTATGGTTTTTCCTGTGGTCATGTATGGATGTGAGAGTTGGACTGTGAAGAAGGCTGAGCGCAGAAGAATTGATGCTTTTGAACTGTGGTGTTGGAGAAGACTCTTGAGAGTCCCTTGGACTGCAAGGAGATCCAACCAGTCCATTCTGAGGGAGATCAACCCTGGGATTTCTTTGGAAGGAATGATGCTAAAACTGAAGCTCCAGTACTTTGGGCACCTTATGCGAAGAGTTGACTCATTGGAAAAGACCCTGAGGCTGGGAGGGATTGGGGGCAGGAGGAGAAAGGGACAACCGAGGATGAGATGGCTGGATGGCATCACAGACTCAATGGATGTGAGTCTGAGTGAACTCCGGGAGTTGGTGATGGACAGGGAGGCCTGGCGTACTGCGATTCATGGGGTCGCAAAGAGTCGGACACGACTGCGCGACTGAACTGACTACTAATACTGTTCAGGTCCCAAGGAAACACTTCTCCACATCTTTCACCCTATGTCCCTAAAAGAAAAGGCAGCTGCCTCTAAATTCCTGCTGCTGACATAGAGAAGGATGCTGCTTCTGAGTTTGAAGAAGATTTGAGCAGGGTAAGTATTGAGACAACTAACTGGTCAAATTCTTTCTCTCAGACTGCATGAAGTATAACAGATTCTTGCATAAGTGTTTCCCACTAATCGTAGAAAATGGATGATGAACCTCCATTTTCTTGTTTCTCTTCACGTTCTAAATTCTGATTCTCCTATTGTTGTAAAGAGTGGTGGAGATCATTTTTCAGTATTAAACAAAATTATTATTTTAAGTTATATATCCTGTTATTTACTATATCCTATTATTTTAAATTTGTATATATGTAGGTGCAGCTATGAAGATAACCAGTTCTTCACGTTGACAACCAGACAGACTGTGGTAAATTGCGTAGATAGCTTCTAATAATGCTTCCCATCTCTGTCCACTCATGGCATTTCTCCCATCAAGAAGCAGAGTCTGTTTCTTTCTATCTGGAATGACCTTATAATTTGTTTTGACCAGGAGAAAGTGACAGAAGTCTGGGGAAGAACAGGGGCCGGGGGGCGGGAGGGCTAGTTAGGGAGTTTACGATGGACATGTACATACTGCTGTGTTTAAAACGGATACCCAACAAGGAGCTACTGTATAGCTCAGGGAACTCCGCTCAATGTTATGCAGCAGCCTGGATGGAAGAGGAGTTTGGAGAAGAATTAATTTTAGAAGAGTGTTAGTTGCTCAGTTGTGTGCTATTTTTGGGGACCCTAACAAATACTGGGGTGGGTAGCCATTCCTTTCTCCAGGGGATTTTCCCAACCTAGTTCCAGCTGTGCTTCCGTACAACCGCAGACTGAAAAGCTCAGGAGAGACTAGGAAAAGAATGAGCCAGCCAGTCCACAGAATGGTGAGAGAGAAGAGCTCGTGATTTTAAGGTACTAAGTTTTGAGATGATTAGTTACGTGGCAAGAGAAAATGAAAAGATGAATTGCTAAAGTTGCTAATAGTTTTATCTTTCTAAAAATATTTAATAAGTTTTAAATTGTCAAAAAATTAAGACTTTCAACTTTAAGTGCTTTCTCTTTAAATTGATATTTATTCATTGTAATTTGTATTTTGCTTTTTAATTTTAATAGTTCTGAATAGTTTAGAAGAAAAATAATTTTTAGAAACATTCATGAAAGGTAACTGAAATTGTTTTACATTTCTTTGATTTACTTTTTAATGAAAATTTACTAAAATTTTTTTGTATACTTTGAATGGTTGCATTTATTATTTAATCCTTGAATCATTATTGTCAGTTGCATACAAATTATGTGAAAATCTTCATTATAACAACTTTATTGAAAATTCTGCTGAAATGAAGGCATGGAAAATAAATTTCATAAAGGAAATGAACAATAATTTATGAATTACATATATACTTTGTGACTTATCCTAATCACTGACCCATCAAGAGAACTCCCAAGGCATCTGCCATTTTGCCAACTTTCACACATATAAAAAGCCATCTCATTATACACATTTAAAAAAATTTTGTCATTATGAAGATATAGATGTCATAGTAAAAGGTGACAGTGTATTTTATTTTAAAATAACTTAGTCTGATTGATAACTTTCAAACATTTAAATATTAAGGTTCAGGTTATGTGTACTCTTGCTCCAGGCTCTGCAAAAGTTGGGCACCAGCTTTTCTGTCACCGTCTTCCCTTCTACCATCTGATGTGTATATTCATTTGCCTACTAAACAGTCTACCTGTTTGCCTACTAGAGCTTCAGAATTGGCTTGTCCACAACAAAGTTCGTTACCTTTCTCCACTAAATTTCCTCCGTCTTTGGGTGATTTCTCTGTCACTCAAGCTAGAAACGCATCCTGGGTTTCTTGACCCAGTTCCTCTCCCTTAACTTTCTAAATAATTCTCAAATCCATACTTTTCACTCATCTTTGGCACACATGCCCCAGTTTAGGCCCTGAAGGGCAGCATCGCCTGGAGCAGTGCTTCCCTAACTTCAGCGACCTGGAGGGCCTGGCATGTTAAAACAGATTATCAGGCCCTGCCCCCAGAATCTCTGATTCAGTTGGTCTGGAGTGGGACATGACAATTTGCGTTTCTAATGACTTCCTTGGTGCTGCTGCTGCTGCTGGACTACAGTTTGAGCCCTAGTGATCTATGGGCTGATTTCAGATTTTACTCCCCTTATTTACTGTGTGATGTTGGGCAAGTTATTTAGTTTCTCTAGGCCTGTTTCCTGGTATATAGCATGATGATAAAAGTCTTAGGTTTGAGAGTTGAATTAAATGAGATATAGAGTAGAGCACTTTCAATAAGCCTGGACAAACAAGGCCTTAAAAACAGCACTTATCAAGGCCTCTTGATAACTTTCATCTTTCTCCTGGACTCACTACTGGTCTTCTCCATCCCTCATAAAACCATCTGAGTGATTTTTTTTCTCTCTCTGACCACAATTTCTTCCTTTCTATTGATGCTTACCAAATAACATTTCAACACTTTCAAATTTCTTCCAGTTTTTAAAAACCGCTATAATCTGGCTTTGACTCCCTTCTTTCCTCCTGCCATCCTATCTCTATCCTTTCTTTCATATCTGTGTCAAAGTCGCTCCGTTGTTTCCAACTTTTTGGAAATCCTTGGAATTCTCCAGGCCCGACTACTGGAGTGGGTAGCTATACCCTTCTCCAAGAGATCTTCCCAAGCCAGGGATGGAAATCAGGTCTCCTTCATTGCAGGCAGATTCTTTACCAGCTGAGCCACCAGGGAAGCCCAAGAATACTGGAGTGGGTAGCCTATCCTTTCTCCAGAAGATCTTCTCAAACCAGGAATTGAACCGGGGTCTCCTCCATTGCAGGTGGATTCTTTACCACCTGATCTAAACATCTTTTTTAAAAACATTTTTTATTGGTGTGTAGTTGCTTTACAATGTTGTGTTATCCTCTGCTGTACAGAAAAATGAATCAACTATATGTATACATATATCCTTCCTTTTTTTGGATTTCCTTCACATTTACATCACCACAGAGCACTGAGTAGAGTTCTCTGTGTTAAACACTAGGTTTTCGTTAGTTACCTATTTTATACATAGTAGTGCATATATGTGGAGAAGGCAATGGCACCCCACTCCAGTATTCTTGCCTGGAGAATCCCATAGACGGAAGAGCCTGGTAGGCTGCAGTCCATGGGGTTGCGAACAGTTGGACACGACTGAGTGACTTCGCTTTCACTTTTCACTTTCATGCACTGGAGAAGGAAATGGCAACCCACTCCAGTGTTCTTGCCTGGAGAATCCCAGGGACGAGGGAGCCTGGTGGGCTCCGTCTATGGGGTCGCACAGAGTCGGACATGACTGAAGCGACTTAGCAGCAGTAGCAGCCGTGTATATATGTCAATCTCAATCTCCTAATACATTCTACCGCTCTTCCCACTTTGGTATCCACATGTTTGTTCTCTATTCTGTGTCTCTATTTCTGCTTTGCAGAAAAGATCATCTATGCCATTTTTCTAGATTCCACATGTATGCATTAATATGATATATTTTTTTCTCTTTCTGACTTACTTCATCCTATATGACTGTCTCTAGGTCCATCCACATCCCTACAAATGACCCAATTTCATTCCTTTTAATGGCTGAGTAATACTTCATTGTGTATATGTAGCACATCTTCTTTATCCATTCCTCTGTTAATGGACATTTAGGTTACTTCTATATCCTGGCCATTGTAAATATTGCTGCAATGAGTATTGGGTTGCATGCATGTTTTTGAATTATAGTTTTCTCTGGGTACATGCTCAGGAGTGAGATTGCTGGATCATATGGTGTTTCTACTTTTAGCTTTTCTTGTTGTTGTTGACGTCCCCTTTGTATTTTTATGTTATTTTTGTTTACTTTACAATATTGTATTGGTTCTGCCATACATCAACATGAATCCACCATGGGTGTACACATGTTCCCAATCCTCAACCCCCCTCCCAACTCCCTCCCCATACCATCCCTCTGAGTCATCCCAGTGCACCAGCCCCAAGCATCCTGTATCCTGCATCGAACCTGGACTGCTGATTCATTTCTTATATGATATTATACATGTTTCAATGCCATTCTCTCAAGTCATCCCACCCTCTCCCTCTCCCACAGAGTCCAAAAGACTGTTCTATACATCTGTATCTCTTTTGCTGTCTTACATCCAGGGTTATTGTTACCATCTTTCTAAATTCCATATGTATGCATTAGCATACTGTATTGGTGTTTTTCTTTCTGACTTACTTTACTCTGTATAATCAGCTCCAGTTTCATCCACCTCACTAGAACTGATTCAAATGTATTCTTTTTAATGGCTGAATAATACTCCATTGTGTATATGTACCACAACTTTCTTATCCATTCGTCTGCTGATAGACATCTAGGTTGCATCCATGTCCTGGCTATTAGAAACATTGCTGCGATGAACATTGGGGTACACGTGTCTCTTTCAATTCTGGTTTCCTCGGTGTGTATGCCCAGCAGTGGGATTGCTGGGTAATAAGGCAGTTCTATTTCCAGTTTTTTAAGGAATCTCCACACTGTTCTCCACAGTGGTTGTACTAGTTTGCATTCCCACCAATAGTGTAAGAGGGTTCCCTTTTCTCCACACTCTCTCCATCATATATTGCTTGTAGACTTTTGGATCACAGTCATTCTGACTGGCATGAAATGGTACCTCATTGTGGTTTTGATTTGCATTTCTCTGATAATGAGTGATGTTGAACATCTTTTCATGTGTTTGTTAGCTATCTGTATGTCTTCTTTGGCCCATTTTTTGATTGAGTCATTTATTTTTCTGGAGTTGAGCTGCAGGAGGTACTTGTATTTTTTTGAGATTAGTTGTTTGTCAGTTGCTTCATTTGCTATTATTTTCTCCCACTCCGAAGGCTGTCTTTTCACCTTGCTTATAGTTTCCTTTGTTGTGCAGAAGCTTTTAATTTTAATTAGGTC
>SJXQ01011720.1:0-31881 GCA_006408695.1 Aepyceros melampus
ATTTTAGAACTAGTTACAGATGTAGAGAACAAACTTATGGTTCCCAAGGGGGTGGGAGTGATAAAGTGAGAGATTGGGATGAACATATATACACTAACACATGTGAAATACATAACTAATGAAGACCTTTACTGTATAGCACAGGAAACTCTATTCAAGAATCTAAGGCCCTGTATTAGAAAAGAATATTAAAAAGAGTGAATATATGCAAACTGATTCACTTTGCTGTACACCTGAAACTAACACAGTATTGTAAATCAACTACACTCCAATAAAAATTATTTTTGAAACGGAAAGTTTTATTGGAAGTCTGCCATTTCTCTTCTTTCTGGCTTTCTACCCAATCAAGCCGTGCGTTTGCGTGTCTGTGCATGAAGAGCTTGACAAATAGTGTTACTGTTCTTAGTTTATTTTTTTAAAGTTTTAAATATTTTACAGCAATGACAAAAAAATAAGACTGTTTGGAATTTAGTAATTGTTGTTAGTCACTCACCACAACTTATAATAAGATGAAAAAGATAATGGGAAGCAGAGATCACACAGGGCTCTGTCGTCTGTGTGTGAAATGATGCTGAGTGACAGAGCAACCCCACAACATGGGCGCCTGACTTGTCTTAGATGTTTTAGAACACAAGAAGAAGGAATAGTCAGGGATCAAGTCCTCTGTTGGATGGAATATATTGGATTATGACTGATAAGCCCCCGTCACTAAACAGTTCAGGTAAACCAGCTGCTGCTGCTGCTGCTAAGTTGCTTCAGTCGTGTCCGACTCTGTGCGACCCATAGACAGCAGCCCATCAGGCTCCTCTGTCCCTGGGATTCTCCAGGCAAGAATACTGGAGTGGTTTGCCATTTCCTTCTCTAATGCATGAAAGTGAAAATTGAAAGTGAAGTTGCTCAGCTGTGTCTGACTCTTAGCGACCCCATGGACTGCAGCCTACCAGGCTCCTCGGTCCATGGGATTTTCCAGGCAAGAGTACTGGAGTGGGTTGCCAATGCCTTCTCTGGGTAAACCAGCAAGTATTAACAATAAACACTTTATGTGATAAGCATTTAACCAGTGAGGTACTGGGAACCACATGAAGGTATTTAATGCTGTGATTATAAGAAAATCTTATTCATTGTTCAGTTGAATCTGCATTCACAAAGATGGCAAACATCTGTAGGTAGACAATTAGATTCAGAAATCTGTTACTTATGTTTTTATACTAGACTAAATATGGAAAACATATTTTTATGAAACGTATCCAAACATTTTCCCCAGATTACAAGCCCATCAGGCTCCTCTGTCCCTGGGATTCTCCAGGCAAGAATACTGGAGTGGTTTGCCATTTCCTTCTCTAATGCATGAAAGTGAAAATTGAAAGTGAAGTTGCTCAGCTGTGTCTGACTCTTAGCGACCCCATGGACTGCAGCCTACCAGGCTCCTCGGTCCATGGGATTTTCCAGGCAAGAGTACTGGAGTGGGTTGCCAATGCCTTCTCTGGGTAAACCAGCAAGTATTAACAATAAACACTTTATGTGATAAGCATTTAACCAGTGAGGTACTGGGAACCACATGAAGGTATTTAATGCTGTGATTATAAGAAAATCTTATTCATTGTTCAGTTGAATCTGCATTCACAAAGATGGCAAACATCTGTAGGTAGACAATTAGATTCAGAAATCTGTTACTTATGTTTTTATACTAGACTAAATATGGAAAACATATTTTTATGAAACGTATCCAAACATTTTCCCCAGATTACCTTAAGACTTCCATTATTCCCTCCCTCTTTTCCCAATTTTAAAATTCTTTCACTTGCAGGAATTCTATTTGAAGCATATCCTTGGCATATTCTTTTACTCTCTTCAATATGAGGGAGATTTATAAATGAAGATAAAAAGGAAAGAGAAGAAGCCAAAGCCAGGGTGGGGTCAGGGTGGATTTGAGGAAGCCTATAATTTAATAAGGATGAATCCAGATAAGGCAGGACTGATTAGTAGTGGTTTGATTGAGAAACATCTGGAATGTTCAGCTGAAGATCTGGATTTTGTGCCTCTGGAAATAAGAGGCAGAAGAGTCTGAGATGGGAAGTGACTCAAATGGAGCATGTGTTATGTTACACTAACTCAGTATTTAGGATTAATAGATTAGGAAAGACTCTGGAGACTTGAGAGCAGTTAATGAGAAAAATGAAAGTAAATTAGCACATGTAAGGTATTATGAGAACTTGATTTGGGGCAGTGGAAGTGACTCAGAGTGAGGAGAGAAACAAAAGATCATAGACTAGAAAGATCCAACTTTCTGATACAATTTCATATAAAGCAGCTTATTCATCCCTATAAAACCTTAGGTGTCTGTTTGTGCTATTCCTACAAACTTACAACATCCCTTCATTGATAAGATACAGAAAGAGGAAGCAACCAAAAAGATCATTTTTTGCCATAATACTTGAGCAGCCATCATATAAGGATGATAAAATTTCCTTAAGAAAACCAATGCTCAAAACATCCTTCTTTCAAGGAACCCTCCCATTCCCATGGGCAGGAAGAATGGAGCAGGCCATTCATCAACTAACATTTTGTGAGCCTTTTGCCACAAAATCTGAATAAAATAATCTTTGGATTTATCCAGTTAGGCGGCCATTATGACTTGCATTAAAGAATGTCTTGCCAGAGGCTGAAAGTAGACACTTGGCTATATGATGGGAGTAGAAGCCACAGAAGCAGTCTGTGTGTAGGGCCACAGAGTTTTGGAAAGCCTCCATATGTGAAATAGAGAGGGGAAACCAGACATTTTTAAAAAAGTTAGAAAGGAAGCAAACTAGTGCAGGAATCTCATAACAATCTTTTGTGATTAAGAAAAGTATTACCATGGATCATATTTACTTTGTATAAACTTTACTGCAAAGACCATTACATAGTGCACAGAATAGAAATAAAGTTTAAAAGAGATATAAAGCTCTTTTGGTTCAATTTCTCACTTAGGCATAAATGCTATGCACGAGATTTCTAATGGGGGCCTAGTGGGCATCAGCTTCAATCATCTCACTGAGCAATGAACTGTCTGCTTCCGGGGCAAATACATTCGATTTGCTATTGTTGTTGTTCATTCGCTAAGTCGTGTCTGATTCTTTATGACCCCTTAGACGTCAGCAAGGCAGACTCCTCTGTCCTTTGCTATCGCTCAGAGTTTGCTCAAATTCATGTTCATTGAGTCAGTGATGGTATCTAACCATCTTATCTTCTACAATTCCCTTCTCCTTTTGCCTTCAATCTTTCCTGATTTTGAACCAGTCAGGTTTAAACTGGCTCTATGTCTGGTTCTGTTACTTTTTGACTCACATACAGGTTTTCAGGAGATAGGTGAGGTGGTCTGGTATTCCTATCTGTTTAAGAGTTTTCCAATTTGTTGCGATCCACATAGTCAAAGGCTTTAGCATAGTCAATGAAGCAGAAGTAGGTGTTTTCCTGGAATTCCCTTGCTTTCTCTATGATCCAATGAGTGTTGGCAATTTGATCTCTGATTCCTCTACCTTTTCTAAACCCAGCTTGTACCTCTGGAAGTTCTCAGTTCACATACTGCTGAAGCCTAGCTTGAAGGATTTTGAGCATAACCTTGCTAGCATGTGAAATGAGCACAATTGTATGGTAGTTTGAACATTCTTTGGCATAGCCTTTGTTTGGATTGGAATGAAAACTGACTTTTTCCAGTATCTTAATTCTGATGGTACCTTAAATCGCATCCCTAGGACTTCCACTTATTTACAGTTCTGTTTCCTGGGGAAAACTTTGTCTATTCTATCTTCCTGACAATAACTCAAGTGAGAATTTTGTCTTAAACTCAGAGAGAAACCAATGGAGGTTGTAAAGAGAAGGGTAGGATGACATATTAGGATTCGCACAAACACCTAATATTGTCCTACTGGGTTCACCATTATATGTACTGTTTTTTTTCTTCTTTTGTTTGGACTTATCAAATAATTATTATTAAAATTTATTCTCAGTTAGCTTCCAGTTATATATGATTTTTAAAAAGATCTTCATGATCAAGATAATCACCATGGTGTGATCACTCATCTAGAGCCAGACATCCGGGAATGTGAAGTCAAGTGGGCCTTAGAAAGCATCACTACAAACAAAGCTAGTGGAGGTGATGGAATTCCAGTGGAGCTATTTCAAATCCTCAAAGATGATGCTGTGAAAGTGCTGCACTCAATATGCCAGCAAATTTGGAAAACTCAGCAGTGGCCATAGGACTGGAAAAGGTCAGTTTTCATTCCAATTCCAAAGAAAGGCAATGCCAAAGAATGCTCAAATTACCACACAATTGCACTCATCTCACATGCTAGTAAAGTAATGCTCAAAATTCTCCAAGCCAGGCTTCAGCAACACGTGAACTGTGAACTTCCTGATGTTCAAGCTGGTTTTAGAAAAGGCAGAGGAACCAGAGATCAAATTGCCAACATCCGCTGGATCATGGAAAAAGCAAGAGAGTTCCAGAAAAACATCTATTTCTGCTTTATTGACTATGCCAAAGCCTTTGACTGTGTGGATCACAAGAAACTGTGGAAAATTCTGAAAGAGATGGGAATAACACTGTTCTTTACAGCAGTGGACCTTGCTTCTATCACCAGTCACATCCACAGCTGGGTACTGTTTTTGCTTTGGCTTCATCTCTTCATTCTTTCTGGAGTTATTTCTCCGCTGATCTCCAGTAGCGTGTTGGGACTTGGGGAGTTCCCTTTCAGTATCCTATCATTTTCCCTTTTCATACTGTTAGTGGGGTTCTCAAGGCAAGAATACTGAAGTGGTTTGCCATTCCCTTCTCCAGTGTATTAAACCCCTGTTATAGCTAAACACTTGGCTGTCCAGAAAAAAGATATCCTCTCCCTGCAGGTTGGTGTCTCCGTGTGCCTAAGATCTGCCTGGTGGAATACAAGCAGATGTCATATTCTAGGAACCCTGCTTACAAGATTGCTGGTTCATGGACATCTTCATCCTTTTCTCCTCCCTGCTGTCGGGAACATGAGTGCAATTAGTGGAGCTCTAAACACCATCTTGGACTATGACAACAGAGCTGATCTTTTTTGGAAATTAACTAGAAGGAGCCTGAAAGAAGATGAAAGTTTCTCCAAATGTTGTTGAGCACAGTTACGCTAGAAGCCATGGCCTTCCCATCTCTGATTTTGTATGTAGGAGCAACAAAGTTCATTTAAATCACTGTCGGTTTGATTTCCTGTTTCTCACAGCCTAAACTAATCTTCACTGGTACATACGCTTTGTAACCCCTGGGGCCTCTACTGTTTTTGTCTAAGAGACAATGAATTCCACTTGCTTGGTGCAGATTAAGTTGAGTTTTCTAATAACCCACAATCAAAAGCATCCTGAGTAATACATAAACTAAGGCAGCCTCATCCTCACTTGGCTATCCACCACCTTATAGCTTTGGCACCTCAAAGCATGCAGTGTGTTGTTGGCTAACTCCAGGATAAATCTGGCATCAGAGAGGCGGTACCCATCAGCAGAACTTACTCCTAAAGAGGAGCCAGAGATATGACAATGCCCATCAAAAGGGGAAAACTAAAGAGAAACATGCACTCCACATGGCAGTCAACATGGCAACTAAGTGAGTTTGCCTGGGAATTAATGCACCCTGCTTATTTAACTTCTATGCAGAGTACATTATGAGAAACGCTGGACTAGAAGAAACACAAGCTGGAATCAAGATTGCCAGGAGAAATATCAATAACCTCAGATATGCAGATGACACCACCCTTATGGCAGAAAGTGAAGAGGAACTAAAGAGCCTCTTGATGAAAGTGAAAGTGGAGAGTGAAAAAGTTAGCTTAAAGCTCAACATTCAGAAAACCAAGATCATGGCATCCAGTCCCATCACTTCATGGGAAATAGATGGGGAAACAGTGGAAACAGTGTCAGACTTTATTTTTCTGGGCTCCAAAATCACTGCAGTTAGTGACTGCAGCCATGAAATTAAAAGACGCTTACTCCTTG
This sequence comes from Aepyceros melampus, assembly GCA_006408695.1. Classification (NCBI taxonomy): domain Eukaryota; kingdom Metazoa; phylum Chordata; class Mammalia; order Artiodactyla; family Bovidae; genus Aepyceros; species Aepyceros melampus. The sequence continues at coordinate 5,998 of SJXQ01011720.1, forward strand.
GAAGAAAAGTTATGACCAACCTAGATAGTATATTCAAAAGCAGAGACATTACTTTGCCAACTAAGGTCCATCTCGTCAAGGCTATGGTTTTTCCACTGGTCATGTATGGATGTGAGAGTTGGACTGTGAAGAAGGCTGAGAGCACCAAAGAATTGATGCTTTTGAACTGTGGTGTTGGAGAAGACTCTTGAGAGTTCTTTGGACTGCAAGGAGATCCAACCATTCCATTCTAAAGGAGATCAGCCCTGGGATTTTTTTTNGGGTTTTCCAGTGGTCATGTATGGATGTGACAGTTGGACTGTGAAGAAGACTGAGTGCTGAAGAATTGATGCTTTTGAACTGTGGTGTTGGAGAAGACTCTTGAGAGTCCCCTGGACTGCAAGGAGATCCAACCAGTCCATTCTGAAGGAGATCAACCCTGGGATTTCTTTGGAAGGAATGATGCTAAAGCTGAATCTCCAGTACTGGCCACCTCATGTGAAGAGTTGACTCATTGGAAAAGACTCTGATGCTGGGAGGGATTGGGGGCAGGAGGAGAAGGGGACGACCGAGGATGAGATGGCTGGGTGGCATCACTGACTCGATGGACGTGAGTCTGAGCGAACTCCGGGAGTTGGTGATGGACAGGGAGGCCTGGTGTGCTGCGATTCATGGGGTCGCAAAGAGTCGGACATGACTGAGTGACTGAACTGAACTGAAACTGGAAGCCTGACACAGAAACCATGACTTTCTTATCCTCTGCTATATACGCGGTGCTTTTGCACATATTTGCTGACTGAATAAGTCTAGAAGCATAATATCTACTGATCTTACAGCCTTCAGTCAATTATTAGTACAAATGATGTAACCTTATCAAAATTTCTCTTCCAACATTCCTCACACCTTTATTTGTCATTAAAATACTACACGGGTTTTCAACAATAAAACCAGTATACAAGGTTTGTATATTTATATATATTAAATGTATAGATTAAACACATATATTTTATATATATATATATATTTAAAGAGCGTATGTTTTTTCAGTAAGGATTCAGAGCAGAAAGAATATTAACGCAAGAGTAATGGCTGCCTAATGAAGTTCCATTTTAATTTCTAAAGTCAATTAATACCATGCCCAAAGGGCATTATAACAATGACCAAAAACCTCCTTTTTTAAAGCACAGGGTCAAGTCTATGTTCAACCACGTGCTAAATTTTAAAGCTTTATTTAGGAATAATTTTCCTCGGAAGAGGGTGATTCTTTTATTAATAGTATCCATCAGATAAGAAATTAGCGATTAACATTGTGGCCTAACTTAAAAGAAAGAAAAGAGGTCACCATAAAAATTATCCTCTTCACAGTTTACAGTTAAAATTATCTAAGAACGCCCAGTAAGGACTACTAAGTGTAGAACCATCTGAATTCACTTCTAAACGAGAAACTAGGATAAAATACCACAGACCCTAACTTCATTTTCTCCATACCCCGAAAAGAAATGAAGACTGCCTGATCTGGCCAAAACCTGCAGCCACAAGCATGAGAAAGAACTGTGGAATTCTCTCTTTATATTTATTTTTGATCCTTTCATATATCTATCCTGTATCCTTAACAACCTCAACTCAGTTCATCAAGAGCATGAATTTTGATACATTCTTCCATCACCAGAACTTAGCAAAGATCTTAAACATATTTATAAAAGGAATTAAACATGCACGATGAATACAGCAGCAGTAAGACTCAAGGGCGGGCCACAGCCCCAATTTACCCATAAGCCAACTGTAAGTCTTACACAAGCCTGAGAATTCTAAATACAATGTACAAGGGCCATTCCTTATATACTAGATTATTTCCTCATTCTTTCCTGATGCAAAGTATCAATTCCTTGTTGGATCAACCGTCCCAACCTTTTTAGTAGGTTTATTTCAATTACCATCACTACTGGGTCCTTCCTTTTATTTAAATACATGCAAGTCTGCCCCAACTTGAATAAACTTCTCTGAACACCACAATCTCTTCCAGTTTTCTCCTGCCTCAAGTCCCTTCATATCCAAAAGTCTTGAGAAAGTGGTCAACATCTCTTCACCTGTTGCTGCTGCTGCTGCTAAGTCGCTTCAGTTGTGTCCAACTGTGCGACCCCATAGATGGCAGCCCACCAGGCTCCCCCGTCCCTGGGATTCTCCAGGCAAGAACACTGGAGTGGGTTGCCATTGCCTTCACTCTTTAATTATATGTGCAAGTGAAGTAGTAAATTACAGAGCCATGAAACTAAAGATGAAAATAATTTGCAGGCAAAATCATTACAGTCATTTAAACATTTCAAAACTTATAAACTTGAGAAAGTTACTCAAACCTCTTGGGTAGACCTTCTCTTCCACTCCAATTTTATATCTAGCCCACCTCCCACTTCAGCTATACCATGGCAAGACCTAAATCCTCACCATGCCTTTCTGAATAGGTCTTATTCCTTGTGCTTACAATGTTTTTCCAACCTTTAGTTGATTTAACTCTCTCATTCTTTAAGGCCAAATTTAAATGGCATGGCCTCTCCAGAAGTTTCCCTAGCGTTTCACCCAAAATAAAACTACTCCTTTATCTATGTTCTCAAAACACTAAACTCAAATTTCCCTGACAGCAGGCAACACATATTTTATTTTCTTGCCTGTCTCCTTGGTTAAACTGAATTATTGAAAGGCAGAGACAATCTTAAATGATGTCAAAGACCTGTGAAACCCCTAAAGTCTATACCAATTATCAGTTTCTCAAAGAGGCATGTGACTCCAAAGAATTTAAAAATACAGTCCCCTAAATCAGCACCATACCTGTTAGAGACCCATTAAGTGTCTATTAAATTGTCATCAATATACTTGCAAAATGACTGCACAGTGATGAATCTAAACATTTACTTTGGGGGAGAGAAGGAACAAATCTTGCTTGTAGAATTCTAAGTAACATGTTGTCAATGCCCCTCCAGGAGGTGGAGCTTAGACCCCTCACACACATGTGCTCACAGTCCTGGAGGGTGGGCCACTTAGTGACGTGCTTCCAAACAAGAGAATGGCAAAAGAGAAAAAGACTAACTTTAAAGTGAAGAAACCAGGTAAACACCACCTTACCCTAGTGATGAAGGTTAACCTCACCCATGATGTCATGGAGGCATTATGAGCCCCTTGACAGCAAAGTATCAAGAAGGGCAGTTTACCCCTTCTTGACAAAAATCTAGTATTCTTTCCCAAAATCCATGACCTCAGCATAACCATGAAAAAAACCACTGGACAAATCCAAACTGAGTAACGTTCTCCAAAATGCCTGACCAGTGCTCCCCAAAACTGTCAGGGTCATGAAAAGCAAAGAAATACTGCAACTGTCACAGCCCAAAGGAGGCCGAGGAGATGTACCACAAAATGCAGTTTGGCTCCCCAGACTGGATCCTGGAACGAGAAGACACAAATACGAAAACTGGTGACATTCAAATAAAGAATCTGGAGTTTAGCTAATAGTAATGTATCAATATTGGTGTCCTGGTTTGAACAAATGTACCATGATAAGGTAAGATGCTAACAATGGAGGAACTCTCTATGCTGTCTTTACAACTTTTCTGTAAACACAAAATCATTCAAAAATGAAAAAAAAAGTTTATTTTTAAAAGTCTAGTTTCATCTAGTTACAAAATTTCTCAGATTCAGTTTCTAAACTTCAAAGAATCATTAGCTCAGATCAGTTGTCCAATCTCCATTAAGTTACATTAGACATGCCATAAAGGGTATTTTACTCAAACCAAAGCAAAAATCTGTCTATTATAATTAAGAAAATTATAAATTACAACTTAGAAGTTTGCGATTGGCATCTATTTCTTGGTAATGAAGCTGCAAATGTGTAATTAGTGATTTTTAAAATTTGAACCATTCAACTCCCTACATTCAAGCACTGAATGTGCTACCATGCAATGAGGAGTGGGGACAAACAGACCAACAAGCGATAATAAACAGTTAGGCACCACAACAGGGGGACATGGGGTGCAAAGGGAGCAGAGAGCAGGAGCATCGGGCTATCTGAAAGAGAGTAAGATGGAAGGATCAAGAAAAACTAAAAATTTGGAAGGAGATCCAGGATGGGACGCATCTGTCAAGAGGCGGTGGGTTGAGTATATCAGGTAGAGGGAACAGTCTGCAAGTGAGAGGACATGGCCAGTCCTTCAGTATAGCTTCAGTATAGTATACCAGGGCTTCCCTGGTAGCTCAGAGGTTAAAGCATCTGCCTCCAATGCGGGAAACCTGGGTTCGATCCCTGGGTCGGGAAGATCCCCTGGAGAAGGAAATGGCAACCCACCCCAGTATTCTTGCCTGGAGAATCTCATGGACAGAGGAGCTTGGTAGGCTCCAGTCCAAGGGGTCACAAAGAGTCGGACACGACTGAGTACTTCACTTCACTTCAGTATAGCTAGAGCCTGAAGTGTTGAGCAGTGCATGGCAAGAAACGAGGCAGCTCAGGTTTTCACTCTGCTCTTGGAAGTTGGGCCTAGAAGCTTGGTCCAGAGCTCCTTTAGCTTTCCCAACCACTCTGGAGCAGCTAAAAACCTTTGTGTTTAGTTCATTATTTGCCATAAAGACTGACCGACAGAACTGCCCTTATGAAGATAAGCAGTCTCCACACCATCATATTCAACAACAACAAAAACTTAAGTGTTTAACCATAGCACTCTGTGCTCGAGCCTTTCTACACAATGCTCTTTCTCCCCAGTAGGTACAAAACGACATGGAAGGCAGGTTTATAAAATGCATAGGTGGCAAAAAGCAAGCAGACATTGCGAACACAATGCTTTAAGTTCTACATGTATGTTCAAATGCATCAATTACAAACAGGCAGAGATGAAGGAGGAGAAGGCAATGGCACCCCACTCCAGTACTCTTGCCTGGAAAATCCCATGGACGGAGGAGCCTGGTGAGCTGCAGCCCATGGGGTCGCTAACAGTCAGACACGACTAAGTGACTTCCTTTTCACTTTTCACTTTCACGCACTGAAGAAGGAAATGGCAACCCACTCCAGTGTTCTTGCCTGGAGAATCCCAGGGACGGCGGAGCCTGGTGGGCTGCCGTCTGTCGGATATGACTGAAGTGACTTAGCAGCAGCAGAGATGAAGGAAGGAGGGAATGGAGGGAGAGAATTCCCACCATATCAACCCCACCATACTGACACAAGCCAAGAATATAAACTGAAACCTATCAAGGCCTCCCGTTCCTGCAACATATTCAGCCCCAAATGACAGTAGAACATACAGTTAAAAGTATCAGCTGTGAGGCCAAACTGCAGGGTTTTGAAGCCCAGCTCTACCATTTCCTCACTCTACGACACCTGGCAAATTCCTTAGCCTCTCTGTGCCTTGGTTTCCTGCCTCATGAAATGTGGATGTTACCACACTATCTAATGAATGAGTCTGATGTTAAAGTAGTGTTCATAGCGTAATTAGTACGCTATGAACTATCATTGTCAGCTATTATTAATACACACTACATACTACTGGAAGGGTGTATTCTCTGCGCCTTCACTGAACAGCAATCGTTTTTTCTCCTCACTCAAGAAAGCATGTCAGAGAATAACGACCATCTTCTTGTAATCTACTTGATCTACTCCATATGATTTACATAAATCATTCTCAAGTCTTCAGCTCAGTCGCTCAGTTGTGTCCAGCTCTTTGTGACTCGATGGACTGCAGCACGCCAGGCCTCCCTGTCCACCAACTCCCAGAGTTTACTCAAACTCAAGTCCATTGAATCAGTAATGCCATCCAACCATCTCATCCTCTGTCGTCCCCTTCTCCTCCTGCCCCCAATACCTCCCGGCATCAGAGTCTTTTCAAATGAGTCAGCTCTTTGCATCAGGTGGCCAAAGTATTGCAGCTTCAGCTTCAGCGTCAATCTTTCCAATGAACACTCAGGACTGATCTCCTTTAGGATGGACTGGTTGGGATCTCCTGGCAGTCCAAGAGTCTTCTCCAACACCACACTTCAAAAGCATCAATTCTTCCATGCTCAGCCTTCTTCACAGTCCAACTCTCACATCCATACATGACTACTGGAAAAACCATAGCCTTGACTAGATGGACCTCTGTGGGCAAAGTAATGTCTCTGCTTTTGAATATGCTATCTAGGTTGGTCATAACTTTTCTTCCAAGGAGCAAGTGTCTTTTAATTTCATGGCTGCAGTCACCATCTGCAGTGATTTTGGAGCCCAGAAAATAAAGTCTGACACTGTTTCCCCATCTATTTCCCAAGAAGTGATGGAACCAGATGCCATGATCCTCATTTTCTGAGTGTTGAGCTTTAAGCCAACTTTTTCACTCTCCTCTATCACTTTCATCAAGAGGCTCTTTAGTTCTTCTTCACTTTCTGCCATAAAGGTGATGCCATCTGCATATAGCTTACTACTAATAATAAATTCTGTACAACTTACAGTAACAACCACCTTTGGTGTGTCAGAACATCTAGGAGAAATGCTGGTCTATGTGACAGAAATGGACAGCAGCTTACCTCACACTGCCCCCACACACCTCATATCTTGCTAACAAAACACTGGTTTTGTCTCAATATCCGTTTGGCCTCGCACTTTAAGGGAAGATTGCGCCCATCTCCAGTAGCACTGGCATCACCCACAAACTTGTGAAGAAAGCAAATTCTCAGTCCCCAATTCATAGTACTAAATCAAAAACTCTACAGGTAAGGGCCACCAACCTGTGTTTGAACAAGTCTTCCAGGTCATTCTGGTGCACATAGTCTGAGAATCATTGACTAAGAACCACTGAGCTAATAATGGTAATTCCCCCTAATCTTGTCAGTGATTGGTGTAGGAATGGGCATGTGACAACTGACCTAGAAGAGTACTTCTGGAAATTTTGCTTATTCTTAAAAATGAACACAAAGAAGGGATCTTCTCTCTTCCTGCCTCTAGATGTTGCTACTGCAGAGTTGATGCTTATAACTGCTGCAGCCATCTTGTAACAGAGGGTAAGCCAAGTCTACCTGCCATACTGGATCCTTGGTATAATCAAGGTGAAATAATAACCAACTGTGAATCTACACTTCCATGAGACCTCCTGCTATTTGAGATATCCTGTTTCATCAAATATACAGCAATGATAGAAACCATCCTTATTTTATAAGTTACCAAGGAAGGGGGATGCTGGCAACTGCAATGACCAGCTATTCACCTAAATGTTTAAAATGTCTCAATATCAGGAATGTTCAGATATGAAAAAAAGGTACATCTCCCACTGAAAACAGTAAATTCTTTATTGTTTAACCCTCTTATTGAGAAGGAGTTTTCTACTGCTTGTCGTTTAGTCACTAAGTCGTGTCTGACTCTTTTGCAACCCCATGGACCATAGCCTACCAAGATTCTTCCGTCCACAGGATTTTCCAGGCAAGAATACTGGAACGGGTTGCCATTTCCTTCTCTAGGGGATCTTCTCAACCCAGGGATCAAACCTGATCTCCTGCGTCAGCAGGTGGATTCTTAACCACTAAGCCACCAGAGAAGCTCTTCTGTTGCTTACTGCTTAAAAGAAACAAAAATCATAACCAATTCTTTGAAAGGATATTAGTTTCAACTCTGGGTCTTCACTAAAACACAGACTACAAAAGATGAGCAAGGATAATGGTGAGGAATCTTGAAATATAAAGTAAGACAAAGGAAAATATTTAGACTGAAAAAAGAAAGTTTAGAAGAGGCCATTATAACTGGCCTCAAATATCTGAAGGGCTGGAGTAATAAAAGAGGGTTAGAGTTTCTCTAGCTCCAGATAAAGCTGGGAAGGGCAAATTTTAACCTGAAGAATGAAATCTACCAATGGAAGAGTTGTCTTAAAAAATGGTTCATGCGTTCCAGCAGACACATAAGGATCACTTCAAAATCATACCAAAGGTATGATTCATGTACTTGAGAACATAGGTCTGATTATCTCCAAGAACCCTTTCAACTTTAAGATTCTAAAATATTTGAATACAGCAAAGGTAAGAAGACTCATTAAAACATACAATCAAATAAAAACTCTCAATAGGACGTGATCTCAGCAGAGTGCCTAGGAGAAATTAACTTTAAGAAATCAAGGTATCTCTGAGGAGTGAAACCCATAGCCCACACAGAGTTATGACTGCAGCAGCTCTAAGCCTCAAATCAGCAAGCAATAGCCATCTACAGGTTACAAGAAAGATGGTCCCTTCTTAATTATAAAAAACAAAGACTTTCAAAGATCTACCTACCTCTAATCTAAACTCCTATGGCTGGGATTTAAAGCTAACTCCACCACCACTACCTACCTGGATACAGCTTCCAGGCCATAAGAAGTCTAATCAATCCATATCCCAAAACTAGCCAGAACCCTCCTCTCCCCCATCCCAGACTAATTACTGTCAGTGCCTTTGTTCATGATATCCCAACAAACCTAGGATGTCACTAACCATTTTGCCCACGTGAAATCAGAAAACCTTGAGAAGTGCAACCAAAACATCCATCCCACAGCTGGGATGAACACCATGATTCTTTGGCCAGTAAGTGCCAACAACTGCCATAATGCACAGCACAGGCCTCCCTCTATACTGAGACTGCACTTACTCAAGAGGGCAAGATTTAGTACTTGGTTGTTCTCTCAGATGCTTTTATTTTTCCAGTTATAATGTAAACACATTTGGGGGCCCCCATAGTTCTTTACAATGTTGGGAGCATTTTAAGCCCTTAATAAATCTAATTCATTAGTCAATCACTTTAAAAGCTATCACAAATCTTTTAAGAGTTTAATACCTAATGTATTTATATAATGGTAAAATATTTATTAAACTATATCAGCAAGTACCTGCAACTCAAAATTTTGGTTGACTTAACTAACAAAGAAGGAAAAATAAAGAATAAAACACCTCTGTAAAAGAGAACGGTACTTAGTTATCCAGGTCACGGCAAATATATGAAGCTGAATAAAAGAAAAAGAAAGCAGAAGGAAGGTCAATGGAAGGATCAGTGTCACCCTACTTCACAGAATGTCGTATCTGGAAGATAGTTTAACGCCATCACATTTTATATATTTTAAAAACAGTGACCCAGAAAAATAAATGATAATCTCAAGGTGTTTTTTGTTTGTTTGTTTGTTTTTTAAAAAGTCTCATTTAAAATTTTCTAAGACAGGAATTTTCCTAATTGTAAAACGAAACTAAAAAAGAAAGCCTTCAGAATGTTTTAAAAGAATGAACAGAGAAACAAATCCAAGAGTTAAGGGTATAAAAAGGTGAGGGAAGGAGGGAAAAGCAGATATTGCACATTAGCTGTATTAAATAGGAATATATATGCTACCACAGAGTAAATCCAGAAAAAAGTCTTCTTTTCCTAGTCCACAAGATGCTCTCAACTCACTGAATCTTTATGCCCTTAACTTTGTAAATGGTGAATGAAGATTCACCAACGTCACAACCTAGAGTGCTCCTAACCAATTGTGGAAGAGGAAAAAAATGTTAATTTTTTATTACAATCATGTTTTAACTCAAATTCACTTTAAGTCAACTAGCTAAACTAGAATCTAAAAATGATTTGATATTGACACTGGGACAGTGAAAAAGTACAGTACATACTTTGTTCTCCAAAAACTACAAAAAATAAACTCACTTTTTTTGGCTTGTTTTTGGCTTATTTAAAAGTATGACCTTGCTGCTGCTATGTCGCTTCAGTCATGTCCGACTCTGTGCGACCCCAGAGATGGCAGCCCACCAGGCTCCCCCAACCCTGGGATTCTCCAGGCAAGAGTACTGGAGTGGGGTGCCATTTCCTTCTCCAGTGCATGAAAGTGAAAAGTGAAAGGGAAGTCGCTCAGTCGTGTCTGACTCTTAGCGACGCTATGGATTACAGCCTACCAGGCTCCTCCATGGGATTTTCCAGGCAAGAGTACTGGAGTGGGGTGCCATTGCCTTCTCCAAAGTATGACCTTAGACTTTCTAAAATGTTTAAGACATTACTTATTACCAAAGGGCTATTGATTAACCCAGTGGGGCACTAAACTTCAAAGTTTTAAGACGGTCTGTCTGGCTGATATTTGGGATCCAGAAAAAGAACTCTGTAATGAACCACAAACCACTGTCCACTTACTCGGATGTCATATCCAATGGCTAAGACACAGCAGACTGTGCAGGCCACGCATCTGAGACCTCAGGTTTTCATGCACTGGTCAGTGACCATTCTCAGCCGAGCTACCCTTTCTAGGCCACGGGCCACCAGAACTATCACTTCGGGGAAAGAGGAGACAGCTGCTCTTTAAAGGGACGGTTTAAAGAGCCGTCTTTAATGGTTTAAACGATCAATTTGTTCCCCCTTTCATGAAAGCAAGGAAAATAGAACCCGTTACTAATACCATATCATAACCAAGTGATTACAGACTAAAATTATTTTCTAATAAAATCAAGCCATTTATGACGATCACAAATCAACCAATAATTGTTAGAAAACATTAATTCATACTCTGTGTGGGTCCAGTTCTAATAATTACCATTGTTTCATACTTTTTAAAAAATTCAGTTCATGTGAAGTATAAGCACTGCACAGCATTTATTGCCCAGAACAAGGTATTACCAAACCTATTTCCATATGCACTTAATTCTAAGAAATAATTACTGTTGCAGGAAAAACTTATCAGAGAGTTTGTCTTTTGATGTTTCCACTGTCAGATTTTCTGCGTTCTCAAAAGAGCTCAAAAAATCCACCCAAATCTGCGCAAGTACCATGTCTTAACTTGGTCACACAACTATGTGCTGCATTTGCTAGAGACAGACATCCACAATAAAATTAAATCCCATAATAAAACCTGAGGGTGAAACTCTAGAGAAAAGAATCCTGAGTAAGAAAATACACCCTGAATTTGGTAGAAGTACTTCCTTAGCCAGGATAAAATACGTGTCCGTTTTGCTGTCTGCAGGGTCTGCTGCTGTTCTCAGTGTCTCACGCCACCCCACCGCTTCTGTAGTGCTTACTGTGTACTGGGGGCTGCCTCAGCACCTCAGACACAGTAACTCACTTATTTTACCTACGCCACTCATTTCACAGTTGAGAAACTGAGGCAGAGCTGAGTTCACGGACATGCCCAAGGTGCCCATAGTCACAGCGCTACATGAAAGGTTTAAATCTTCCTTCTCTCTAAATCTTCTCTGCTGTCCCTGGCCCCATCCTCTCTGACAAATGCATGTAAAACAAAAGGTCAAACAGACATCAAAAAGACAACCAACCCTTCCTCATCCCAGCTATGCTGGTAAGTTACAGCCGCAGTGCTTCTGAATGGTCAGGTGAAAAGAAGTGTCTGGAGGAGTCCCTCTCATCTTTGCTCCACCCTTACACTCTTCCCTCTACAGTGGGAAGGACTGTGACCAGGCCAGCTCTACTACCTCCTACTTGCTTCCCTACTGAGTTGGCCTATTCACAGCCAGAAAGCCAATCATCCCACAGGCTTCTGCTTCAACTCAGGTACAGGAGTGAGGTTTGAAAGTGCCTCAAGCAGAGCCAACAGTCCTCTGATCCTTTACAGTATCAACCTCTGCAATTGTGTGTCTAGCAGCCATGCTGGAATGAGGTCAATTACTCTAGGCACCCGCTAGACTTTTGCCTTTTCTCCACCCCTGGGGTTCACGCTCTGTTCCCAGCACTTACTCAGAGCTGCCGTTAGCCTTTTCCCCTTAGTTTTACTGCTCCTACGTTTATGTTATTCTAGTCTTCTCCCCTATGGATTCCTGTGGGGAAAATGAAAGGTCTGAGAGGAAAAGTAAAAATAATGAAATGCACATTCAGGAGTCCTGTTTTAAGTCACTGTTTTAACAGGTATATGGCTTAGTACCTTTCAGATAAACCAAGCATTAAAACATAAGGAGTAAATGGCTCAAGTTTAGTAAATAAATACACACATCTATGCCATAATAGTCAAGGCCTCTCATTCTTAGGATTCTCCCTTTTTTTCTATCCACTAGTTTCCAACACATTGCTCTTCTCTAATCACATACTCAACTATTTCACAAAATCCACTTGTCAGACATGGAATATCAGAAAGAACGTCAGACCTGGACACATGCGATGTGGCTCCTAGTACACCACCATCACTTACTTATGAAGCATTTCAAAGTCATTAAGGGTTCGTTTACCTTTCCAATGAGGGGTTCAAAGGAGGTAAGACACACCCTCAGTCCAAGAAAACCCCCTGAAGCAACATGTCAACAGCAAGTCACCCAACCTTTTCCTTGGGAACTACTCTTTCAATCTGAGAAGTGCAGATTTACTCATTCCTATGGTTTTGTAGAGAATCGGAACCAAATTATGTTTCGAGTTGAAGCCTGGACAAGTAAGGCGAGGGGCAATGAGGTACAGCGGAAGATGGCACACTGTCTACGGTCACAGCAGACTCGGGCTCACTTGGCACAAACCGTAACCTATGAGGCACCTGCTTTCTATTTTAGCCCCAACTGAGTCTTCAGAATAAAGGTATGTGTTTTCTCCGAGGTCACGGTCCTGAAAAACTTAACAGTGAGCTCCACTCCAGTACTGACATAACTGAACAGGGACCAAGCAGCCAAAGAACAGCACAAGACATTACATGTTCTCGCATCCAAGGGCCTCAAATTTTTGCCCAAACGGTCACTAAAACTGGCCATGTATGATGCTAGAATCTGCTCCTCCTGAATACACTCCGTGTTATACTGTCTCCTGTTACATAAGAGGACAGCAAGGTCTTCAAAAGCCACATGCAGCGGACACTGTCTAATGTTTCGCCAAATGATGCCAACTTTCCATATTTGCAAACTGATGACAATGATGCTATCCATCAACTCGATAAAAAAGAACCATTCTAACTAGACTTCAGTTTTGGTGGCAAATGCATAACTGTAAAACAATAAATCACATTTACCACTGTCTTGGGTTATCTCAGAAGTACATTTACAGAGTGGAAAATAATCCAAAAATGTGGCGCTAAGCTATAAGGCACCAAACCTTATTAAAATCTTGTATTTTATTTTTTTATTATTAATATTAATATATTTATTTAACCTAATATTAGATAGGAAAAATATTAACACTACTACTCAGTCAATAACGATACTGAAAACAGCATAACAGAACCGTGATGACTGCCAGGAAAATAAGCAAGCCAATTAAATAGGTGAAGGCCTTGAACCGCTATTTCCCCAAAGAAGACATACGAATAGCCAACAAGCATGCTCAGAATTATCTGCCATCAGGGAAATGTAAATCAAAACCACAAGGAGACACCTTCACATCTACCAGGATGAATGTAATGAAAAAAACAAGGAAAGTAACATGTGTTGGGGAAGATGTGGAGAAATTGGAACACTTGTTCATCAGCTGCTGACGAAAACAGCTAGCAGTTTTTATTCAAAAAGTTCAACACAGAATTATCATATAATCCTGCAATTCCACACCTATACGTACACCCAAAAGTGAGAGACGGGACTCAAACAGATACCTGTTACCAGTGTTCACAGCAGTTTTATTCACAAAAGCCAAACGGTGGAAACAATCCAAATGCCCACCAAACTATGAACAGATAAAGAAAATGCTGTATGTATCTGTATGACAGAATATTTTCCGTTTTAAAGAGGAATGAAGTTCTGATACATGCTGCAAGATAAATGAACCCATGAAACATGCTCAGTGAAATGAGCCAGACACAAAAAGATCAGTGTGTGATCCCACCTGTAGGAAGTATTAGATCCTGACAACATAAAGGGCAACAGGGGCAACAAGGGGCTTGGGAAGGAGGCAATGGGGAATTAGTGTTGAACTGGCACAGAATTTCTGTCTGGGAAGATTAAAAAGTTCTGGAGATGGGTGGTGATGATTATCATCAGTTCAGTCCAGTTCAGTCGCTCAGTTGTGTCCGACTCTTTGCAACCTCATGGACTGCAGCACACCAGGCCTTCCTGTTCATCACCAACTCCCGGAGTCCACTCAAACTCATGTTCATCGAGTCGGTGATGCCATCCAGCCATCTCACCCTCAGTCGTCCCCTTCTCCTCCTGCCCCCAATCCCTCCCAGCATCAGAGTCTTTTCCAGTGAGTCAACTCTTCGCATGAGGAGGCCAAAGTATTGGAGTTTCAGCTTTAGGATCAGTCCTTCCAATGAATACCCAGGACTGATCTCCTTTAGAATGGACTGGTTGGATCTCCTTGCAGTCCAAGGGACTCTCAAGAGTCTTCTTCAACACAATTCAAAAGCATCAATTCTTCACCGCTCAGCCTCACATCTGGAAAACCATAGCCTTGACTAGATGGACCTTTGTTGGCAAAGTAATGTCTCTGGCTTTTCAATATGCTGTCTAGGTTGGTCATAACTTTCCTTCCAAGGAGTAAGTGCCTTTTAATTTCATGGCTGCAGTCACCATCTGCAGTGATTTTGGAGCCCAAAAAAATTAAAGTCTGACACTGTTTCCACTGTTTCCCCATCTATTTCCCATGAAGTGATAGGACCAGATGCCATGATCTTCCATCTTCTGAATGTTGAGCTTTAAGCCAACTTTTACACTCTCATTTTTCACTTTCATCAAGAGGCTTTTAGTTCCTCTTCATAGTGATTATTATACAACATTGTAAATGTACTTAATGTCACCGACTGCACACTTAAAAGCTGGTTAAAATGATACATTTCCCTATGCATATTTTACCACAATGATAAAAATCTTAAATGTTAAAATGGTATATTTTATGCTAAATATTTTACCACTATAAATATTTTTTCAATACAGAAACAAAGAGGAAGGAAAAAATAAAAGTCCATGTGATCTAACATGTGTGGGAAATAACATTACTCCTGTACAGTCATGAAAATGAACACTGCAACTTCTAGCTGGATCTGACGTTAGCTCTGGGTCAGTAACGAGTACCCCAGGAGAGCCTTAAACGAAGATGACTTAAACAAGGTCCTGATTATCAGATAATGTCTCATACTAAACAAAAAATAAATTACAGTGCTAACTTGCAACCCTACTCAGCACCTCAAAATGTTAAACACGGAATCACTACAGGAACCAGCAAGTCCACTCCAAGGTATATGTCCAACAGAAATAAAAACACAGCTCACACAAAAACCTGCGCATGAATTTTAGGAGCACTGTTAACAGTCAGATCGTAGAAACAACCCAAATGGATAAACAAAATGTAGTATTACCGATACAGCTGGATTGTATTCAGCCATAAAAAGCAGCGAAGCACTGATACAGGCTGCCCCACGGATGAACCCTGAAACCTTGTGCAAAAGTCAAAGCAGCCCATCAGAAACGACTGCACGTTATATGATCCCACTTAAAGGAGATGTCCAGAAGAGGCAACTGCTCTACAGAGGTTACTGACTCCCAGGAGCTGCAGGCAAGGGGCAGAGAGGAGTGACTGCAATGGGTCTAGGGATCCCTTCTGGAGGGATGCAAATGTTCTAAAAGTAGATTGCAGTGATTGTGAATATACTAAAAACACAGAATTATACACTTTAAATGGGTAAATGTTATGATGTCAATTATATCTTAAGCTGCTAAAAATAACTGCTGCCTGTCCACATTCTGATCATCACAAGTGCTAAAGCAGAATCTCAGAAAAGAAAACAAGAGCAACTGAACACAAAGTACATTGAACTCATTTTTTGGTCTTCGCAAGGTTAGAAAATATCCTTAGATTTAAATAATTAAAATGATATTCTATCACCCACTACAATGGTTACTCCAACCTAAGGATTTAGATAAGCAACAATGAACTATTGACTCTTTACTAGTTTAGAAATTACAACAGAAACAAAAGGCAAAATACTTAGTCCTTTTTACATACATTGTTCTTAGAGTTCCTGAAGTCTGTTTTATCATAAATGTCACAGGCTTTGTCAGATGAGGGGACAGAATGACATAAAGAAGAAAGGATTTGCTGGAGTCGTTGTTCAGTTGCTAAGTCATGTCCAACTCTCGGTCACCCCATGGACTGTAGTCTGCCGGGCTCCCCTGTCCAAAACTATCTCCTGAAGTTTGCTTAAATTCATGTCCATTGAGTCAGTTATGCTATCCAACCATCTCATCCTCTGCCCCACGCTTCTCCTTTTACCTTCAATCTTTCCCAGCATTAGGGTCTTTTCCAGTGAGTTGGCTCTTTGCATCAGGTGGTGAAAGTATTGGAACTTCAGTATCAGTCCTTCTAATGAATATTCAAGGTTGATTTCCTTTAGGACTGGTTGGATCTCCTTGCAGTCCAAGGGACTCTCAAGAGTCTTCTCCAACACCACAGTTCAAAAGTATCAATTTCTCAGTGCTCAGCCTTCCTTATGGTCCAACTGTCACATCCGTACATTACTGGAGAAAACATAGTTTTGACTTTATGGACCTTTGTCAGCAAAAGAGATATTTCTCCTTTTCAATATGCTGTCTAGGTTTTCCCTCCAAGGAGCAAGCATCTTTTAATTTCAAGATTGTAGTCACTGTTTGTAATGATTTTGGAGCCCATGAAGAGAAAATCTGTCACTGCTTCCACTTTTTCCCCTTCTATTTGCCATGAAGTGAAGGGACAGATGCCAGGAACTTAGTTTTTTTTTTGAATGTTGAGTTTCAAGCCAGCTTTTTCACTCTCCTCTTTCATCCTCATCAAGAGGCTCTTTAGTTCCTCTTCACTTTTTGTCATTAGGGGGTATCATCTGCATATCTGAGGCTGTTGATATTTCTTCCGGCAATTTTAATTCCAGCTTGTGATTTATCCAGCCCAGCATTCCGCATGATATACTCTGCATAGAAGTTAATTAAGTAGGATGACTATATACAGCCCTGTTGTACTCATTTCCCAATTTGACACCAGTCAATTGTTCCACGTCTGGTTCTAACTGTCGCTTCTTGACTGGCATACAGGTTTCTTAGGACACGGGTAAAGTGGTGTAGTACTCCCATCTCTTGAAGAATTTTCCACTGTTTGTTGTGATCCACACAGTTAAAGACTTTAACATAGTCAATAAAACAGGTTTTTGGGTTTTTTGTTTTTTTTTTTAATTCTCTTGCTTTCTCTATGATCCAACGAATGTTGACAATTTGATTGCTGATTCCTCTGCCTTTTCTAAACCCAGTTTGTTCATTTGGAAGTGCTCAGCTGACACACTGCTAAGATTTTGAGCAAATCTTTAATAGCATGTGAAATGAGCCCAACTGTATGGTAGTTTGAGCATTCTTTGGCATTTCCCCTCTTTGAGATTGGAATGAAAACTGACATTTTCCAGTCCTGTGGCCATTGCTCAGTTTTCCAAATTTGCTGGCATATTGAGTGCAGCACTTTAACAGCATTATCTTTTAGGATTTTATAAATAGCTCAGCAGGAATTCCATCACCTCCACTAGCTTTGTTAGTAGTAATGCTTCCTAAGGCTTACTTGAATTAACACTCCAAGATATCTGGCTCTAGGTGAGTTATCACACGATTGTGGTTATCTGGATCATTAAGATCTTTTTCGTACAGTTCCTGTGTATTCTCGTCCTTTATCATGCCCATCCTTGCATGAAATACTCCCTTGATATCTCCAATTTTCCTGAAGAGATCTCTAGTCTTTCCCATTCTATTGTTTTCCTCTATTTCTTTGCATTGTTCATTTAAGAAGGCCTTATTTCTCCTTGCTATTCTCTGAAACTCTGCATTCAGTTGGGTATATCTTTTCCCCCTTTCTCCATCCCTTTCACTTCTCTTCTTTCCTCAGCTATTTGTAAAGATAGCCACTTTGTTTTCTTGCATTTCTTTTTCTTTGGGATGGTTTTGGTCACGACCTCCTGTACAATGTTACAAACCTCTGTCCATAGTTCTTCAGGCACTGTCTACCAGATCTAATCCCTTGAATCTATTTGTCACCTCCACTGTATAATAAGGGATTTAGGTCATACCTGAATGCCCCAGTGGTTTCCCCTACTTTCTGCAATTTAAGCCTGAATTTTGCTATAAGCAACTCATGATCTGAGCCACAGTCAGCTCCAGGTTTTGTAATCACTGACTATACAGAGCTTCTCCACCTATGGCTGCAAAGAATATAATCCATCTTATTTTGATACTGACCATTTGGTTATGTCCATGTGCAGAGTCCTTTCTTGTGTTGTTGGAAGGGTGTTTGCTATGACCAGTGTGTTCTCTTGACAAAACTCCATTAGCCTTTGCTGCGCTTCATTTTGTACTTGAAACTTGCCTGTTACTCCAGGTATCTCCTGATTTCCTACTTTTGCATTCCAATCCCCTATGATGAAAAGGACACCTTTTTTTGGTGTTAGTTCTAGAAGAGCTTGCAGATCTTCAAATAGAACCAGTCAACTTCAGCTTCTTCAGCATTAGTGGTGGGGCACAGACTTGGATTACTGTGATGGTGAATGATTTGCCTTCAAAACAAACCGAGATCATTCTGTCGTTTTTGACACTGCACCCAAGAACTGCATTTCAGACTCTGGTTGACTATGAGGGCTACTCTATTTCTTCTGAAGGATTCTGCTCACAGTAGGAGATATAATGGTCATCTGAATTAAATTCGCCCATTCCTGTCCATTTTAGTTCACTGATTCCTAGAACGTCAATGTTCACTCTTGCCATCTCGTTTGACCACATACAATTTACCTTGATTCATGGACCTAACATCCCAGGTTCCTATGCAATAGTGTTCTTTAGAGCATTGCACTTTACTTTTACCAGCAGACACATCCATATCTGAGTCCCATTCTGCTTTGGCCCAGCCACTTCATTCTTTCTGGAGCTATTAGTAATTGCCCTCTGCTCTTCCCCAGTAACATACTGAATACCTTCCGACATAGGGGGCTCATCTCCCAGGGTCCTATCTTTTTGCCTTTTCGTACTGTCCATGGGGTTCTCACGGCAGGAATACTGGAGTGGCTTGGCATTCCCTCCTCAAGTGGACCACGCTTTGTCAGAGCTCTCCACTATGACCCGTGTGTCTTGTGTTGCCCTGCATGGGCTGGCTCACAGCTTCACTGAGTTACGTAAGCCCCCTCACCACGACAAGGCTGTGATCCATGAAGGGGTTTGCTGGAGTATGGGCCACCAAAGAAACCAACTGTACACAGAGCACCTCAGAACAAAAACGGCCATTAGGAATTCTGCTGGTGCTGGAATTAGGGGCGTGCAGAGACACATAAATGTGCACACACACACATGCACACAGCTAATTCAAAAGCTGACTGAGAGGGAAAAATCAGCCCAGGAGAGGTTGCCTGTTTCACTGCTAATTACCAGAGGTTAAGAGCAACACCCCTCAAAATACCATCCCTTCACTAAGGTGCAGACTTTAGGTCAGTTTACCCATCTTCAGGGGGGTTTCCCTACACATTGTGTATCCACACAAGAACACTTTCTCAACAATAACTTCTCAAGGCAGTCACATGAGTATCACAGTGGCACTGACCTCTGACACATTCATGCCTGCCTCTCCCTCATATAAAACAGTTTGGTTTACTATAACAGGGGATGATTAATGCATAAAGGAGGGTAGAGCTTCCCCCCGCCACACCGTTTTTTTTGAACCACAGTAGAAGCTTCCACATAAATCAATTCTAAACTGCAAAGCTTTTCTTTTCCCGTACTCCATGGTTTTCTCCAGATATGTTTGCCGACTCAGCAGGAGCAAAAGCCAGAAAGCATGCAGGCCCAAAGAAAAACACCAAGAATAAAACACTACAGAAGACTCATGGGGAAAAACATTTACTTTAACAAGCGAAACCAGAAGAAGATTCCTGCAAGTCTTTGCAACAGCGGGATTGTTTCAAGTCACAGATTTAATTAATTATACCAACTTTATCTGCTATTTAAGTCAATTTCCATTTGCCTCATTTGGGGACCAAAAGGTATGATTTTAAAATATAACGGCTTCCAGAGAACAGGGGTGTGTTTCCAAAAGATGGTGTAACACTGAGGGAATGTGATTCTAGGGCCAGACTGGCTAAATTCAAGCCTGTCACTAAGCCATCTGATGCTGGGCAACTCACTTCTCTGCGCGTCCTTTTCCATGTCTGTAAACTGGGGACAGCAGCCCTGGTCTCACAGGAGAGCTGCACGGACTCAGTAAGACGTGCATGCAGTGCTTGATGCCTTGCCCCCAGGAGACGCTCAACGTGAGTCACTCGTTGTGATTACTCCAAATATGAGTAAGTTCCTGGATGATGACTCTTCCTGCCCATGTCCCTGTTGAGGCAGAATCTTCCTTTACTCAACTCACCTCCACCAGTCCCGGTGGCTCCTGTGGCCCCCACAGAACTAATATCTGATTGCTCTTAATCAATAGCCATCAATGTGGTTATGACACAACCACAATTCAGTTCTGTATGAATTCCACTTAAATATCATTCTGATATTCAGTTAGCTGATGGGACATAGAAAAAAACACTGGGGGGAGGGATGAATGCGGCACCTTTCTGCTGTTAGTAATTTGGGATGAGGGCAGCTCTTTTTTGACATACATCAGTATTTTTGTCTGATTTGTTTACAATACATTTATTTGTCTAAAACCTACTAATCTTCAATAAACACTAGAAAAAACATCTTTCATTAAAACTACTACTGGCCAGGTGCAATTCCAAATATTTCTATAAATTCTACCCGACGTATAGTTCTTCCTAAGGATCTAAGAGAACAAAATAATTACAGCTGTCAATTATTTCCTCTTACTGAATGAAAAATGAAAAGGGGACCTGAAATTGCATTAGCAACACATGTAGAGACTCCAGACATCTCCTCTCTACAAGTAAGCCCTCCTCTCTTTACCAGATGGCAAGTGACACTCCAACAAAACCCACATATTTAAAACAAGTGTAGAAATGTTTATTGTACAATCCTTTCCAAAGCAGCTGCTCAAGAGAATGTACTTGTGCAGCAATAAGGAAATCAAAGTGTATGTCCAACTAATGAAATCTTTCACGAGCTGAGCACTGCACAGACTCCAACACTGGTAGCTGCCAGCTGCTGCTTAAATACTATTTTCCAACATCTTCTGAAGGCTAGTAGTTACTCAAATAGATTTTTAAAAGAAAATGAATGCAAAATATTGTAATTATTAGAAGATTATTATAATTAGACATTCTGTTCTTTCCTTTGATTCAAAGAACAAAGTGGCTGTGAGTATGGCAAGGAGCGCACATGCCTTCCTTTGGTGGCTCATTAATCAAGTGAGAGGTTACACTGACTTCTGCTGTAGAGACCCTAACTTGAGATTCCTCCAAGTCCAGCTCCCACCTGAGGTCCCCTGACAAGCCCTACAGCTCTCTTCAGTAATTCTTTCCTCAAGACACTGGGAAGCAAAAGGGAAATGACAACCAAAGGACCTCTTCACCTTCTCAAATACCCCTAAGCCACATTCTGGATAGGAAAACATTTAACCAAAGTCCCAATGTAATTTGCAATTATCAGGATCCCTCTTACTCCTATACAAAATACAGGAGGGAAAAAAGGAATATCTATAGCAAGATCTATTCCTCAGATCACTACTGGAGTAAATAGTGAAAAAAAAAAATTAATTCTGATTATCTATTTGAAAATCAGTATTTCAGTCTGAAAGCAATTTAAGATTTTTAACCCCTGTTCACTATGCTTCCCTCTCCTACCAGACCAGTGACACCTCAGCAGCAGCATCACTATACCTCCACAGTCTGTCAACAGTATCTACAGGGCTACTCAGCATTTTTGGCAATCTTTCCTTGACTGTACAGAGAGTGATGCAAGCACAAAAAGACAGTTGTGTAAGTTTATTCTTAAAGAATCATTAGAAGGCTGATGTCATTTAAAGCTGGATAAAGTAATATTAATTTCTGACTTCCAAGAGACTGCCTCACCAATGATTCTGTGAGTATAAAATAAATGAACTTGTAAAACTCATTTTACAAGTTCCCAACTTGAGGGCCAAGTGTTTCCAAATTGATACTATCATCACTGTCCTACACGATTACCATCTTTAAAGCACTTTTACAAGTTATCTGTCTTCAGAAAACTGAATAATCTCACAACTGAAGGAAACCTGAGAAACGATCGAGTCCAGCTGACCAACATACACCTATGCCCTGTTGTGATGCTTCTAACCGTGTAAGACTGGCACACAGGTGCTGTCATTGCCAATTTACAGAACCAGAAACGGAAAGCTGGCTGAGTAAATGGCCCACTGTGAAAGATTAGCAAGGACTTATTACACTTTCTATGTCAAGAATAAACTCCCCCCAAAGAAAACGTAAGCGTATTATTGGCACTTCAAAAGGCAAAAAATGGTTTGAAACATACCGGTAAACTGGTGTTTTTATTATAGTATCCCTTTATGTCTGAAACAAATGTATATACTTAAAAAAATTATGTTAAGTTTCATATTAGAGTATCTTCCAAAGCATTAAAGGACTGCCCTGTCCACAGTACCTCCTGCCACCCAAAATCCTAGGATATTGACAAATCTGGGTGAGAAGGCAGATGAGGTGTACCTGAGGCACACAGACCCAGAGCACTGCACCCAGGGGGACCCAGACCCAGAGCAACCAGTACACCGTAACCAAGTGCGAGTGTCCTTCTCAGAGAAAACCCCCACAACGCCGCTAGGTCAGAACGAGAGACCTCCTCTGGCGGTCTTCCTGGTTACTATTCTTAGTTCCACACTGGGCAAAGTCTGGCGCCACTGGCAGCAAGATGTCACTGCTGGCAGCACGGCGGACTCCAGCTGCTCCACTGACAGCCGCTTTCAGTGCGGCCAAGACTACGAGAAGATGGAGAGGGCGACTCCCACAGAGCAAGCACGCCACGTGTGCCAGACGCTCTGCAGCGCGACTCATCCAAGCCCTGAATAACCCTACCTGGGAGTCAGAGCTCTTACTCCACTTGGGGGCAAACCAAGGCTTTGAGAACTCGGCCATCTATTCCAAAGCCTAAGCCTACAGAACTACAAAACTTGAGGAAAATGCACTATCTGTAGGGAGCCCCACCGTATATCCATTTGTTACTGTATGAAGCTAGGTGGTGGTGGTGGTTGCTCAGTCGTGTCTGACTCTTTGCGACCCCCTGGACTGCAGCACACCAGGCTTCGCCGTCCTTCACCATCTCCCGGAGCTTGCTCAAACTCATGTGGCATTGAGTTGGTGATGCCATCCAACCATCTCGCCCTCTGTCATTCCCTTCTCCTCCTGCCCTCAATCTTTCCCATCATCAGGGTCTTTTTCTAATGAGTTAGCTCTTCACATCAGGTGGCCAAAGTATTTGAGCTTCAGCTTCAACATCAGTCCTTCCAATGAATATTCAGGGTTGATTTCCTTTAGGATTGACTGGTTTGATCTCCTTGCAGTCCAAGGGACTCTCAAGAGTCTTCTCCAGCATCACAGTTTAAAAGCATCAATTCTTCAGTGCTCAGCCTTCTTTATGGTCCAACTCTCACATCCATACATGACCACTGGGAAAACCACAGTTTTGACTATAAGGAAGTTAGGTGAAAGAGGTTGTATAACATCATATAGCCTGGCTCAAAGACCCTTGCTTATCCTACAGTGAAGCTCTAGTTTTACCTCTTTCATAACCTTCATTATAGTCTGTTTTCATAACCACATACCTTTCTTGTTTGAAAGGTTACTACTATACCCAAACTGCCTTCATTTTTAGTCAGACTGAGACTGACATTGGGTCAACCACTAAAGAGAATTTCCAAATCTGCAATGCTAAAGAAAAAATCATGGATGTTATGGGTTGCACTGTGTCTCTCAAAAAGACATGTGAAGTCCTAACCCCCAGGATATCACATTGAGATCTTATTTAGAAACAGGGCAAGTTGCAGAGGTAATAAATGAAGATGGAGTCATCTAGAGTAGGCTGGGCCTTAGTCCAACATGACTGGTGTAAGAAAAGGAAAATTTGGACACAGGCACAGAGAGAAGGATTTCACACGACATCAGAGGCAGATAATGAAGCTTTGCAGCTGCAAGCCAAGGAATGCCATGGACTGATGGCCATCACCAAAAGCTAGGAGGTGGCAAGGAAGGATTCTACCAAGGGACTCAGAGAGAACATGGCCCTTCTGGCACCTTGGTTTTAGACTCCCAGTCTTCATAACTGTGAGAATAAATCTCTGTAGCTGCAAGCCACCCCATTCATGCTATTCTGTCACAAGAGCCTTAGGAGGAAGCTAACACGACTTGGCTAATGCGACTTGGCAGTGGCAGTGGCAGTGACAATGTACACTGCAAGACCTCCCTGACATACAAAGCCTGAAGTCTGAGGTCCTTCTTAACTGTAAGCAACACAGCACTGATCCCGTTACCCCTGGTCTTATAACAGAGGCCGGAGATGCCTACAGCACAGAGGGCCCGGTACCACAGAGACCAGGTGGGAGCCAGGTCTTCCACCCAACAGGCAGAAGCAGCAGCAAACTGACCTATGGAGAGAGAGGTTATCCTGGAGAACACCACCACCAGCAGAAATGACCAAAAACAGACCACAGGTACATTTGCCAGTCACATCCAGGAACCTCACATGCTCAACAATGAATTAGCCTACTCCAATCATTCGAAAATTTGACAGCTCTGCAGTCAACCTGCAGCAACCTCAGGAATTAACATTAATATTATGAAACTCTGAAAATTACAAATGGGCCCTCAAAAGCACTGTATTAAAGTCTTACTTCTGTGGCTTCAGGTGGTCATGAGGCAGTTCTGAAAGAGTACAATTTGAATTCTAATCAAAAAGGAACTTTCTTATACATACACACTAAAGCTGACGAAAACAGGATATAAAATATTCCAAACCATGGAGAAATCATTTTGAAAAATATCAAGTTTTTAAGAATAACACCTGATAGCTTAAAAAAAAAAAAAAAGAAAGAAAGAAAGGGCGAAGAGCTTAGATCAAACCAAAAACTTCTAATTTTACTGTAATTTTGGCTATAAACAGAACTAAGACAAACACTTAAAGATACCTGATAAAGAACCAAGTAACCAAGTAAACTCTTCCTCTGCTCTTTAATTCTCCATTTTTCTTTTTTTTTTTTTAACTAGTTTGGGTTCTGCCTGAACCTATAGGAGTCCAGTAGCCCACGAACAGGCATGTAGCTAAAGAAGACCTCAGTCGGACAGCTGAACTACAAGTTAACAGATGCTTCCTGTATGAAAAGCAAGTTAACTGATTATCAATTTACTAATTCCTACCTGGACTTTAGCCACCATCTGTAGAGAACAGACTAAACTAAACGTCTACATACCTTCAGCTTGTCTAATGTTTCCAAGGCAAAAAATTAAAATCACTAACATTTCCAAGGCAAGAAACTAAAACCACTATCTGAAACAACCAGACCCTGGCAACTGTCACTGGCAACCCTCCCCACCCCCATCACGAGTCGGCTAAGGTTGTTTTCAAGGTTCCATTAGAGACTAGGTTGCACAGAGACAAACAGTGTAAGGGATGAGAATGGCTTGGTTAAATACGGAGTGTTGTAAGACTGTTTCATTACGAAAACAGAGTAGCAGGGTAACGAGGTAATGAAATACGGGGCTAGAAAAGCGTTCTGGGACCACAGACTTCATACTTTAGGTTGCAAAGTTTGGGGTACCTTCTGTGAACAAAGAGAGACCACTGAAGGTCTTTGATCTGGTGACAGGTTCAGAGAGTTAAGATCTGTCAGTGTTATCAGAAGAGAGTATAAAATGGCTGGTTAACATCTATCCTGGCTGAGGGGACCTTAAAGAATGGCTGCCCAGTTAAACCATTTGTATGCAGTATTTTCTTTATCAACTGAAGGGTGGTAAACTCTTTACCCATCAGAAGTTCACACATGCATGACAATATTTCATAATAACATCTTTTCTCCTTAAAAAACTCATATAAACATTTAGATTTCTTTTTGGTGCCACAAATATGTTTTGACTTTTAGACAAG
>SJXQ01011720.1:32467-50036 GCA_006408695.1 Aepyceros melampus
ACTGAGCAACTTCCCTTTCACTTTTCACTTTCCTGCACTGGAGAAGGAAATGGCAACCCACTCCAGTGTTCTTGCCTGGAGAATCCCAGGGATGGGGGAGCCTGGTGGGCTGCTGTCTATGAGGTCGCACTGAGTTGGACACGACTTAGCAGCAGCAGCGGTATGTCAAAAGACTGCCTGCCAGGGCATCCAAAGCCAGTGCTCTGGGACAACCCAGGGGGATGGGATGGGGAGGGAGGTGGGAGCGGGGCTCAGGATGGGGGGACACATACGCACCCATGGCTGATTCATGTCGATATACAGCAAGAGCCATCACAACATTGTAAAGTAATTACCCTCTAATTAAAATAAATTTAAAAAACATAAAACAGAAGCAATATTGTAACAAATTCAATGCAGACTTTAAAAGAAATAAAAGACTGTCAAATCTATTCTTGAATATGGACAACTCACTTTTTATACAAGCATTTATCAATATGTAAATAAATTACAAAGTGACTATAGTTCTCTTCTTGGCTTCACTTACAATGAGAACAAACATTTAATACATACATATTTCTAACTGCTTTAACAATATCACATCCTTAGTTGAAGAATTTACTTTGAACACCTAAGCAAGGCATATTTCTACATGTAAAAAGAGGGTTAGATAAGAGTCAAATAAAGGAAGAAAATTTGGTCTGCTAAGAATGTTATCAATGCCAGGTACAATTTTCAGGTAGAAAAAGCTGTTAATATCTAACATTTAGCAAGTGTATCAAAGCATTATTCTCAGACTTTACATGTATTAACTCTTCATTCTCAAAACAACCCTGTAAAGCAGTAAAATCCTCCTCCTCAAAGCTGTTCTGGATCTTTCTACCCCAAATAAGCACTATTTTACTTATGTTGCTGCTGCTGCTAAGTCGCTTAAGTCGTGTCCAACTCTGTGCGACCCCATCCATGGACGGCAGCCCACGAGGCTCCGCCATTCCTGGGATTCTCCAGGCAAGAACACTGGAGTGGGTAAGGAAACCCAAAAACAGAGAGGTTAGATAACGATACAAGTTAACAGCTGGGCCAGGGCAGGCTTGAGACCAAGCACTCAGGCTCTAGAAGACATACTCTGAGGGCCTCGGCTCCCTTGGCCCTCCTTAGAAGCAGTGTCTCGTCACCACAGGCCAGGCAGTAGGAGAGGGAACTTGGATGTCAGATACTACCCATCCTTTACTGGAGTCATCTCAGATTTAACAACACTTGGTTGTCTTTTTCAAAGCCGAGACCCTGGGTTATCACTGTGGTGATCAACACTAGGACTTTTTAACCTAACAGTGGTAGAAGCAGACGAGACCAATTTCCAAACATTATTTTTTAGGTAACACAATTAGGGCCGGTTCCCAGCTGGACACTGTGACAGGACACTGGTGAGAGGTATGCCCTGATCCTCGTGCATTGGCTGTGGGGAAATAATTAGTGTTGCTTTTGCTTTTTAAACTGACAGCAGTACTGGGCAAGGAAGAGAAAACGATATTGTTTGTTCCCTGGTTTTCTGTGTTTAAGCTGTGAGCACGACTATGAAGAAATAAAACTATCTGAAGGGTTTGTCTGCTGATTTTTTTCAAATTTTCATAAAATACACATGACATAAATTCACTATCGTAAGCATTTCTCAGTGTACAGCTAGTTCAGAGGCACTAAGCACATCCACACTGCTGTGCGGCCATCACCAGTACCCACCCACAGAGCTCTTCACCTTCCTGAACTGAAACTACACCACTCGCCATTCCCCACCCCCCGCCCCCGGCAACCACCATTCTTTCTGTTTCTCTAGGAGGCTGGCTACTCTAGTGAACTCGTAAAAGTAGAATTATAGAGTATTTGTCCTTTTTTTTTTTTTACTGGCTTATGTCACTCAGCATCAAGTTCACCCAATGCTGTATCATGTGTCAGAATATCCATCCTTTTTAAGGCTCAATAATATTCCATTCTACATATATGTCACATTTTGTTTATCCATTCACTTATCCATGGACAGTGAGGCTGCTTCCATTTTTTGACTATTATGAATAATGCTGTTATGAACATGTGGTACCAACATCTCTTCACATTCCCATTTTCAGTGCTTTAGTGTAGACACTCAAAAGTCAAATTGCCAGATCATATATATATTCTTTGAAAAATCACCATTCTTCTCTCACAAGGTCTACATAATTTTACATTACCAGCAACAGTGCACAGAGGTCCCAATTTCTCTACCACCTCACCAATACTTGTTATACTGGTTTTCTGACCAGAGCCATCTTTTTCTTTAAATTCTAGTACAGATGATTTACAGTATCATGCTAGTTTCAAAAGTAGTTAGGAGTCTTCTAATGAGTATGAAGTATTATTTACTGGATTTTTGAAAACATTATTATTTAAAGCTGTATCTACATCACCAAGAGTGATTAATCATGTGAAATTTAGTGATTCATTTTTTCTTTGGTCTCGAGAAGAAGTCCTACAATCTGTGTTGATTAACATTGCTACAGTGTCACTAAGATTTCAGAGAGTGCACCCACATGGGCTTATGAACTGAAAACTGAAAAGGCTTGTGAATAAGGTTGTACACATAGCGTACAGCACCTCAACATCTGCAGCAGTATTAAGTTCTGGAATCCTTGGATATAACAGTATTTGCTTTGATCAGGCTCAGAAAGGGTTGCCAGAGGCTTCTCACAACACTAGGGAGTGAGGTCTGCTTGGAGACTGGGCAGTGTCCTCTGGATACAACTGATGCAACTCTTCGAGTGAAAGACTCAGCCAGCACCAGGTAATATAAGCAATACATTAAAAGTATTAAAGGCTGCATTAATAAGATCAACCAGACAAAAAAATTTTATCTCAAATAGTGTGTATTTGACCTGTAACACCATACAGCTCCAATTAAAGATTTCAGTGTCTGGATTTTATTCTAATTATAATTTGCAGCTTTCTCTCTCAAGCACAATAGTCTGAGAAGATATTAATTCTGTATTACCTCTACAGGTCACAGATTTTGGCTTTGTAAGAAAGAAAAAGATCCTCATCTAGACCCTGGTACAGTCTCAACTGGTGGTGATATTATGTAGAGAAACTATAATTATTAAATAACCTCTAAATAAAGACATGTATTTATTATTTTAATGCTTTAGTAACCTAATTTTTAAAAGCCAATTAAGAATACCAGAATATGTAACCTAAGTCATATTTGAAATTAACAAACAAGTATCTTAAAACAAGTTGACTGTTAAACCTTCACTACTAACAGGCCTCTATCTTTTAAATATTTTCTGAATTCCAGAAAGATTTATAAAACATATCAACATGTTATGATGAAAATTTTCAGTTTCATTTTTGTATTAAACCATATTTAGATGCTTTAACACCTTTATAAGGAATTTTTAAATAATTTTAATCTATTCCCAGTGGTTAATAACAACGAAACAAATAAAATCCAATTAGTTTTAGTAATATATAAGTTTTAGTGTAAATTTCTTAGGTCTGAATTTTGCACACATATTTAGGTTATGTATTTGGTGGCGTGTATAATTAACAGATAAAAACAAGGAGTGACTTTTGAGAGCAGTTATTTGGAGAATAGCAGTCAACAAGTTCCCTAAGTATGGGATATGGTTTTGTTAAAGTTACAACAACTTAT
The DNA here is from genome assembly GCA_006408695.1 of Aepyceros melampus. Lineage (NCBI taxonomy): Eukaryota > Metazoa > Chordata > Mammalia > Artiodactyla > Bovidae > Aepyceros > Aepyceros melampus. The sequence goes on from SJXQ01011720.1 coordinate 36,126, forward strand.
CAAGATTCTAAAGTGTCCTAAACACAGATGAACTATTTAAGACCTGAAACACTGACACAGGTATAGAGTACTTTACTTTTAAGTACTTTTTATTTAGTCGATGAAGGTAATTTTAATCTCAATGAAGTTTCTTCTAAAGAAAAATTATTTAAAACTCTAGTTATATATTTTAGTTTGGTGTGTTCAGCATAGAGCAAACAAAATTATTAAACACAGTTGCTCCCTGTGTTTAATTTAATTAGTTTTTAAGCTAATCTAAATTGTTACTTGTCTTACCTGACCAGTTAAAATAGAGTTGATCTATTTTTTTATGACCCTCAGGCTAAGAACGGTTTTAACATTTTTAAGAGTAAAATAAGGCACCTGACATGGCTAACAAATCCTAAAATATTAAATTAAAATATAAATCAAAGTTTTAAAAGTGATTGTCTCTTTTATTCTCCAAGTAACAGCAATTTACATTACAGACACACACGCGCACACACAGCCTCCTTTACCCTGACTTGTAGGGTGTCTGATTTAAGCTCGGGACTCCTCCTTTCTCACTCTCTGGTCACCAAAACCACAAGCTCCCTTCTCTGCTGCACAAAGTTGTTCCCCAGCAGGACCACAGTCCCAGGCTTTCTTTCACGTGGGCATGGTCACAGGGCTGTTCTCCCTATGGGGTGTTATTAGCATCAGTGATGCGAGTCGCTTCAAGTTAGGGCACTTAAACAGTTATGCTTTCTCCATATTCTCTTTCTCTGGCTGAATGATGAGGGAGTAGAGTCCCTAAAGAAAGCCAAGTCAGCCAGAACTGCCCCTGCAGGCAATGCGCTTCTCATGTTGAGCCATGGAGATGTTTATTATATTACAGTTACTTAAGAAAAACAATGCAATATCAACATACACATCGTATGTTTGCTGCCTTTCACATTTAACTAACTTCTACTTAATGTGGAAGTTCTCCCAATCCTAAAACAAAACAACCCTTTGAAAACAGACTTTATATTGCTGAAAGCACTCTGTTTGTTTCACCCATCAGTCTTTATCTTGACAACTGGCTACTGCTGCTCTTTTTTCCCATTTACTGTATGCACAGATGACTTAATTTAAAACCTCACTATAACTACATTTCAAATGAGTCAAAACTTAAAGCCACTCCTGCTTCATATATGTAACTCAAGTGCTAATACAGCACTGAGACATGAGCTCATTCCATTCAGTGACTCTGTTACAGGGCAGAAATGAGTAAGCTGATTGAAATGGCCCCTCTTCACTTCTTTATTGTATATAAAGGCCAACAAAACATGAGAATAATAATAAATTTCACTTAACCTTGACACACTGTAGGATCTCCAAAACTAGAACTTTCCAAAACAACAGAACCTGGACCACTCCAAACTCTGCCTCTTGACACCATCACAGATGCAAAAGCATGTCCGTTATGCCACAACACATGCTTCCATAGCACGGAGTCTTTCCCACGTGACTGGCAAAGGGAGAACGGCAGGAGTGCGAAGGGGAAACAGTGCTGGTTTCTAGGTGATCCTTCCCAGCATGCTCGTGTCTCAAAGCTATCAAGGACAAGATTTTTCACAAATAATAAAGACTCAGCGGGCGGACTGGGCGGGGCGGGGCAGGGAATGGGTGAGATTCTTACCAAAGCACAGTCCTTTAGTACAAGCAGCGGTGGAGGCTGACTTAGCACCTTCCATATCTGTTACACTTTGCACTGCCTGGTGATGCTGTGGGCACACATGAAGGCTAAACCCTGGACCAGAGGCTTAATTTTGGTGAAAACTGGCCTCCAATAGAAGCTAATACCTACAAGAATCTACAGATGAAGAAGGAAAAACATGTCCCAGGATAAAAGAAGGTCTTGAACCATCTGGATATGAAGCCGTGCACAAGCGTCCCCAGTGCTACAGTGCTAATATTTTTATTTGGATTGTCGTTGTTTTTGTTAGTGCTTTGGTTATAAAGTCACATGGTATTAAGCAGTCTAGCCTTAATCTTATTTTTCGCACAGTCCTGTAAGCTTTATTGTTTGATTTGACAGAAGGCGAGGGTTTTCAGGAATATCACATTATGGTAGATACGACTGTACCACGAACTGAGACAGTAAACTGCAAATGCCAAATAGGCAGAATGACACATTCCAACCTTACAGGGTCCCATTCAAAATCTTGTAAAATGTCTGGCAAATACCATCTCATTTAATCCTAGACCACTATATCTTGAAAACTACCTCAAAATTATGTGGCCCCTACTAAATAACGGAAATAACAAATATGACCCACAAATGGCACAAAGATGTTCCAATTCTCTATTTTTCCAAATTTATATTATAGTTGCTTTTAACTTCAGCTGTATTTTGAATTTGCAAATTAGAGCAGTAAGTCCTTCATGTAGCTTCTCTTTTCTTCCAACCCTAAAACATGCCATTACCCACTAGGTTTAAGCAAAACCACTTGAGACTGCTTAAATTTTGAATATATAACTCCTTTATTGGAAGGCATAACCTCTTCCTCCAGAGTCAGCTGTGATGAAAACTGCCTTACAGAAGGCACATTGACAGTTTCCTGAACATACAAGGCTATGTAAAACTACTATTTAGTTCACTACTCAAAAGCTGCATTCCTTAAAACCAAGCAAAATGACAGATCTGGAGTTCTCTTCATTTTTATCCAGAATCCCAGAGAACACAACCAGGGAACCTGCTCTTGCCCCTACATCCCGTGTCCCTCTCTGCCAGCTACTGGCCCTCTTGGGGTTTCTGATCCTGAACTTCCTGAACTACAAGGAGCTTGGGTTTTCTCACCCCTACCACAGTACCTTTCGAGATGGAGCTCAAAGGGATGTTATTTGGTGTGTGTAGATTTTAGGGGACCCTGTTGATCCCTGTACTAGTATCTTACCAGCAGGGAATAGCACAGTTAAAGACTGTACAACCACTACCTGACCCCTCCTCGAGCCATTCCTGCCTGTGAATCCATCACACCAAATGTTAGGTTATTTTTCTTCTCTGCTCCCTTCATTCCTGTCTCTAATGACACCTACTTAACACCTATTAGGATACTTCTCCCCTTTCATTCACCACTTTCTTTTTAGGAAGCCTACCCTTGGCACCAATTTCAACAAATATAATATTTCTGAAAATCTGAGACATGAAATTCACTCTGGATTGAATATCAATTTTCCCAACATAATAAAATGCCTCTAACCTGGCACTTCTGGAGCACCAACAGTGATCATTCGTGCTAATAATGACCTTGAAGTACTTCAAACTTCCAAAGAAGCTTCTGAATCAAAAGAATATTCAACTATATGCTGTACAGTTTTAATGTGAAATGCTTTGACAGTATTCTCAATCTTAAGTATAACTGGTATGCCATAGCATATGGGAAATATACCCACTGGATTAATATACATGTTCACCAACCATTCCAGCTAAGTGTAAGATATGACTAGAGATTGCTTAAATACTGGTTGCATTAAAATCATCATCAGAGCTTTGTTTATTCATTCCACCCCTCCATATATCTGATACACCCAGTGCTCAAGTTTACAAGAAAAAAAAAAAATTTCCAAGTGATTCTAATGTAAACTCCTTCTCCTTGAGAATTACTGCTGTAAATACTGATAGAAATCAGCCTATGTGAAAGTGAAAGTCGCTCAGTGGTGTCCGACTCTGCGACCTCATGGTCTACACAGTCCATTGAATTCTCCAAGCCAGAATACTGAAGAGGGTAGCTTTTTCCTTCTCCAGGGGATCTTCCCAACCTAGGGATCAAACCCAGGTCTCCTGCACAGCAGGCGGATTCTTTACCAGCTGAGCACAAGGGAAGCCCAGAAATCAGCCTATAGATATGTGATTTTCATCCCTCCCTGCTTGGGGAATATTCTGAAAACACAGGCTTTTTAAATATATAGATTCCAAGGCCCATCCCAGACCTACTAGGTCATAACCTCTTAGGGCAAAACCCAAATATCTGACTCTCCAGGTGATCCTAACACAAAGTCAAGGTCTGAAAACAACTGCTTTATAACCTTAAGAAAAGAGCTACTACTCCTGGTGTTTACAACAGGTAGACAGAGAATCAACATATGGGTATATCTTCTCAGGAGAGTTTAACACTTAAGACTAGAAATCAGAGGTCTCCAAGAACCTCAGCATGTACATCCAGAGACCCCAGTGGTTCAAGAATATCTTTCATTCCTCCACTTTCAATAAGCCAGAAGAGCAAAGCCTCAAAGTAAAACAAAGTTTTTAGTGGGAAGAGTCTCCTGATCATTACAAGAAAAACAGGATGTAGAAACTGCATATATTTTGCCATCAGTGAGATCTGCTTCAAAACTTTCCTTCACCAGTTACCAGTGACTTACTAGTTTACTCAGTCTCTCTAAACCCAGTAAAATGGGCACAGAAACCTTAACAGAAAGTTAAGTGAGACAATATTTATAAAAACAGAATTTCTATATGCCACCTCCACTCTCCTTAGAGTCAGACACTCTAACCTATTACATATACTTCTATTAGCCCTTACCTCGGGTTACTGCTAGTACAGACAAGAGAACATGTGAGACAGATTTCAATTTTGTTCCTCCAAAACTAACATGAAGCGTAAACTCTGTCTACTGACAATCAGCTGAAAACCCACCAGTGCCTAGATACACAGTAACTTCAGGATGGAACTGTTTTCTTCCTTACCTTTCAGGTTCTGATTCCAGTACAGCAACAGCTCTCCAACTTTAGAGCGGTAAGAAGGGCTGGGGAGCTTGCTTAAAGTACAAACCCCACCTCCCACCAGCAAAGTCATAATTGAGTCAGACAAGGACAGCAAAAATACACATTCCCAGGCTTCCTTGGAGGTCCAGTGGTTAAGACTCCAAAATCCCAATGGGGAGGGGGTGTGGGAAGGGGTTAACGAGTTTGGTCTCTTGTCAGGGACTAGGATCCCACAGGTATCACAATGCAGTACCCCCCCCCAAAAATTACACATTCCTTGCTCCAACTCCCTAAGGTTCTGATTCTTTAAGCCCTTAGTAGACCCACAAATCTGCATTTTAACAAGTCCCAGGCCTATCCTAACACAAGAGGTTCTCTGACAACCCTGAGAAACTCAGCCAAGGAGAGAGAGCAGACCATGCGTACTGTCTGCAAGGGTTTGGGGGCCTAATTCCCTGCCAGCTCTGTTTCTCACTGGGCTTTCCAAGCCATGGATTTGGTATCTTCCTCACCTTTGCCATCTTTCTTCATGTGAGCCGTATGTATTTAAAACAGAATGAAAAGGGGGCATAAGGGGAAAGAGAAACTTCTTATTTCATGTACCTACGATTCTTTGGGAACATCTAAGCAAGTGTGGGAGACCTGGGTTCGATCCCTGGGTTGGGAAGATCCTCTGGAGAAGGAAATGGCAACCCACTCCAGTACTCTTGCCTGGAAAATTCCATGGACTGAGGAGCCTGGTGGGCTTCAGTCCATGGGGTCGCAAAGAGTCGGACACGACTGAGCGACTTTACCTTACCTTACCTTACCTAAGCAAGAGTAAACAGTAACTATCAACTCTTCTTCCCTTTCAAGGGTGCTATGAAGAAAACTGATGTGTTTACTTTTCTGTGAACTGAATATTCAAATCTCTTCCTGGAAATGAGTTGATGAACATACAATCCACACTCTGTAAATTCATGACCAAGAAAAAAACAGAAATAGCTTCCTCACAACTAAAAAGAAAAACAACCAAAACACTTCATTCAAAACAAAAGTTACTTTAAAAACCACTTGTTCAATATTTCATGATGAAAGCAATGTACATAAAGGACACCTTGTGTTAGCAATATGCAAAATTTTACCTTCAGGATACTGTTGTTTTGCTTTAAAGTATATTAAAATAATGCAGTATACCAAGACCAACAGATTTACCCACATTGACAGGCAGAAAAGAAAAATTTAAGGTTGAATTTTATGTACAAATGTATTACTGTCATAATAATATTCACTGAATCCTTCAAGCAAATCTCATCTTTTCCCCAAGTTCAACTTAAAATACCTATACCTTAATCCAATAAAATACAAAACACAAAAAGATTCACTTAGAATCATTTCCAAAAATTGCTTACAACTAACAAGAAAACCCCCCCAAAAAAATTTTTTTTAACAAACACTAACTTTTCAAAGTTAGAGAATACATATCAAACAATAAATTGTGGTAGGTGACTTTAAGGTTCTTCCCAATTAGAAATCAATCTTGGTAATCAATTCAGAAAAACTTCAAAAATGTATGTTAGACATATACATCACTTTAGCTAAACCTAACAGTAAAATATGTTAAACAGAAGATTATAAAAGGGTGCTTTAATTTTAGCTGAAATTGCAAATTCCACAAAAGTTGCTAATAAACCAGGAAAACAAGTATTGGCTATAAATTTTAAACTTAGCCAGCAATATATTAATATATATAATGTTTCTATAGGTAGCAAAGTGATTACAAGTAATGAAAAACTTTAAACTAACTCAAAATAAATGATACTACTTCAAAGTAGTTCCTGGGAAAGCCACACTTTAAAATATTTCAATTGTTCAAACTAGGGTCTGAAATTTCTTGTTTAAAACTTCAGAGTGCTAATACCTATAGCATAATGGACTCCAAAATGGAGGGACCTGAAAAATCAATGAATTTAACCCTTTATTTGATAAACATGAGGAAACTGAGTCCAGAGGTTTTTTTGGTAACTTGCAGAATGATAAACCTGATTCCTTAACTCTAATGTTCCCTTTATATTATTGCTGTGTCCTGCAGAATTTTTTTTTCCTTCTTAATTTTGAGTATCTCCAATAGGGATAAATAGTGGATTGTCTTTAGGCAAAAACCAAGTTAGTGAACTTTCTAAAAGAGGCTACATTTTCATGAGTTTTTGAAAGAAATGAATGCTTTCAGAGCCAAATAAGAAATCCGAATTTCTGAGTAGAAGAAACAAGGTACAGAGAGTATCACAAGGAGTAAACTGAAGTTTTAACCACAACGGTGTCTGCAGAAAGCACACTGTAAGTCAAACCAGCCCATGCGAAAACAGCAACAACAGAAACATTTTCTTTCTTTTTGCATCCCACCTGATTTTTGCAATGGCTTCCCAGGTGGCTCAGTGGTAAAGAACCAGCCTGTCAAGGCAGGAGACACACAAGAGACGGGTTCAATCCCTAGGTCAGGAAGATCCCCTGGAGGAGGAACTGGCAAATCCATTCCAGTATTTATTCTTGCTTGGAAAATCCCAGGGACAGAGGAGCCTAGTGGGCTACAGTACATGGGGTCACAAATAGCAGGATATGACTGAGGGACTGAGCGTGCTAACATAATCATTTCAGTACTCCAGAATCTATCCATTGCATAACCCTAACTAATTGACCTTATGGAAGCTTGCAAAATCAAAGCAAATGATGTTAAAAGGCAGAAAAGAACTGCCCATGATTCATGACACGTGCCTACTAGGTTTCAGGCAATAGGAATTTGCTGTTTTGTTTCTGGATCATTCTGAAAATACTATCCTTCCTAAGCCTAGTGGGCTACAGTACATGGGGTCACAAATAGCAGGATATGACTGAGGGACTGAGCGTGCTAACATAATCATTTCAGTACTCCAGAATCTATCCATTGCATAACCCTAACTAATTGACCTTATGGAAGCTTGCAAAATCAAAGCAAATGATGTTAAAAGGCAGAAAAGAACTGCCCATGATTCATGACACGTGCCTACTAGGTTTCAGGCAATAAGAATTTGCTGTTTTGTTTCTGGATCATTCTGAAAATACTATCCTTCCTTCACTACTGCTTACAATTTTACTAAAAGTGTGCCATTTTTTCATCGCCTTCCTTTGGAAATTCACTATAAATGTCTAGTTTGTTCTGTTTCTGTTCACTCAAAAACAAGAAACAATCTCTCCTCATACTCCCCTTTAGGTACACAGCTCTTTGTCCAAATATAACTCTTTCACTCTCACAACTAATCATGTATTTCTATGATTTTTCAAACGGCAAGAGGAGGAAAACAATGACAAGATGGGACTCTCTGTTAAGTTTGTCCCTTTTTTTCTTGATGGTATCAAACCTTCTTGCCCACTGAAAGATTATAAATTATCCTACATTTTCTTTTAGTGCTTTTATAACTTAACATTTCATATTTTTACTTTTAATTTTTAGAACTTTTGTTTATGTAAAGCAGAGAGCAATTTCCCCCCAACTAGGTAGTCAATTGACTATCATTTGCTAAATAATCTTTTTCTCCCTTCACTGATTAGAAATGCCACCTTCACTATCTACTAAATTCCCACAAACCTGTCAATTTCTCTTTATTCTGCTTCAACACCTATTTGCTTTATCCCTCTGCCAGGGGCACATTGATCTAATTATTGACACTTTAGAGTACATTCACTTTTTGATAGAGGAACATTTTTCAAAATTTTTTTTTTTACTATATACATGCATCATTTTCTCAGATAATTTTTCTTGGGTTTCCCATCCAAAAAAAAAAAAACAACTCACTGAGTTTCTTTTGAACCAGAATTCCATTAAATATATATACACATAAATGAGGGGAAAAGATTCTTACAACATTGAGATTCCCATCCAGTAATAAACAGATACTATATAAAGCCCCCCTGCGCACACCCACTGACATAGACAAAAACTCAATCTTTTATGACTAGTAAAATACTGACTAGTATTCTGGCCCCATATGAATGGTTTTCCTTATTTGTAAAATAACATTTCCATTCCTAAATCACAACACTTTAGAGCTACAGGGACATTACAGACCACTTAGTCCAACACCTCTTGTAATCCCAGTCATATTTACCTCAAGTCTACTTAGGAGAATCATTTCAAAATTTCCCTTTAACATGCAACACAGTCATAAAAGTGCTATTGAATCACATTAAAAGGCAAAGAAGTGGGCCACAATACTAAAGAATGCCTTGAGTTTAGGAATCCCTTAAGAGTGAGATCCATACTTAGGGTCAAAGAAAAAAACCCTGAGTATGGTAAGTGCATTCACTTGAGACAATCCCAAATACTGTGTTTTGACACTCAAGTTTCCAAGGTTAAAGCTGTTTCGTGATGGTACTGTCCAGGAACCAAGTTTCACAGTATCAAAACATTCCATTCCCAATTGTTCCAACATATTAAGAACACAAATCCAGTAACAATCTCCAAATGGAATAAACCTGAAACCCAGTTCTAAAAGTGCTTCTCAAAAAAAAAAAAAACAACTCACTGAGTTTCTTTTGAACCAGAATTCCATTAAATATATATACACATAAATGAGGGGAAAAGATTCTTACAACATTGAGATTCCCATCCAGTAATAAACAGATACTATATAAAGCCCCCCTGCGCACACCCACTGACATAGACAAAAACTCAATCTTTTATGACTAGTAAAATACTGACTAGTATTCTGGCCCCATATGAATGGTTTTCCTTATTTGTAAAATAACATTTCCATTCCTAAATCACAACACTTTAGAGCTACAGGGACATTACAGACCACTTAGTCCAACACCTCTTGTAATCCCAGTCATATTTACCTCAAGTCTACTTAGGAGAATCATTTCAAAATTTCCCTTTAACATGCAACACAGTCATAAAAGTGCTATTGAATCACATTAAAAGGCAAAGAAGTGGGCCACAATACTAAAGAATGCCTTGAGTTTAGGAATCCCTTAAGAGTGAGATCCATACTTAGGGTCAAAGAAAAAAACCCTGAGTATGGTAAGTGCATTCACTTGAGACAATCCCAAATACTGTGTTTTGACACTCAAGTTTCCAAGGTTAAAGCTGTTTTGTGATGGTACTGTCCAGGAACCAAGTTTCACAGTATCAAAACATTCCATTCCCAATTGTTCCAACATATTAAGAACACAAATCCAGTAACAATCTCCAAATGGAATAAACCTGAAACCCAGTTCTAAAAGTGCTTCTCAAGTCTGGCTGACCATCTGATCACCTGTGGAGCTTCTAAAAACAAGACTGCTTGGGTCTCACCTTGGGATTCCTCCTCAGCAGATCCAGCAATGCTCAGGCATTTTTTTTTTTTTTTTTAATGTTGTAGTAGGTTCTATTCTCAGCCTGAACTAAGAAGCGCTAAGAGTCAGACACAACGGAATGACTTCACTTTCACTTTTCACTTTCATGCATTAGAGAAGGAAATGGCAACCCACTCCAGTGTTCTTGCCTGGAGAAGCCCAGGGACAGGGGAGCCTCGTGGGCTGCTGTCTATGGGGTCACACAGAGTCGGACACGACTGAAGCGACTTAGCAGCAGCAGCAGCATTCTAAAATATTCAACAAGAACAAACCTCCATAATTTTCCAAGTATCCCTACATTGGGGGGTAAGGGAGAGTGGATAATTTATAGAAGCATCTTCACCAATATTTGCTGCTGATTAGAGAGAGCTATGTCCCTGTTATATCACGGTCTTGAAGTGAAAAGAAAGCTAAAATAAAGCTTCAGATTGTTCACAGGTTGATAACCCCATTATGGTAGGTGAACCATTTTTTCCTTTTTTTTTTGTCCCTTGAAGGCAACCCTTTACTCCATCTCATCTCCCAAGGTAAAGAACAGCTGATGTTCACTTTTAAAGTGGCAGAAAGAATTAGTATTTTAAGAAAAATCTTTAAAATATACCCATAAAAATAAGCACATAAAAAGAAAAATTAATGACATTCCATGACACTTTAGTCAAAGAAACTGTGCTCCTTGACTGCAGTGAACTACCAGCACACCAAGCACTCTCTAAAAGTAGCACAAAAGCAAAGAATGGTTGATACACTGAAGGAAAAAACTTAGCACACAAAAATGCAATATGCAAACCTGTTCCTAAACTGTAACCTTCCAAGAAAATGATCTCACTTTCTAATAACAACACATTGTACTAAACTGTGAAGCCTGGTATAACTCCTGCTCCTGGAATGAGTGACTCACAGACCTGCTATCCCCGGGAAAAACACCTGAAAAATAGAGCACATAAAGCTGGAGAGAAAGTTCCACGTTAAATAATTAGTGATGGTAAAGCATGCATTAAACAGACTTTAATCACAAGGTTCATGAAACAAGTCATCCTACAGGTAACTATCCTTCCATGCTCCAACTTTGGCCCAACCAAAACCATTTTTTGACAGTCTAGGGAGTCATCTGATGAAAGAGATGTCAAGTGTTTTCCATCTTGACAGGAAAGGCAACATGCATAGAAATTCACCACTTTACTGTCAAAAGAAACTAATTTTTCTTAAATAAGCACTGTGCTTTGGTCCAAGCAAGAGTCAAATAATTTTACATAAAAAAAGGCAAGTAAAGAGACAAGTTTCATGGTTTAATGCAATCAGTTTTGACAACCTCACGAACATCTTTTCCTGGGAATGTAGCCCAAATCAAATTCTTATATCTTAACCTTTAAGTCACATGACCACATGAAGTACATAAAATATAAGTAGCAAACATGACTCAGAGAAACAACTGTAACCCAAAAGATCTGCAGAAAAGCTGAGATGATGTATGTTTACAAACAATGACAAGCTTGCCAAGAGATTAAAGCTGAAAAAGAATAAACACCTTTCTCCAGAGCTTTTACTTATGAATGATTTCCATGCAAGCCACGTGCCTAGCATGTGTTAAAGAAAGACCCTGCTCCTGGAGTTATTTCAAGCAAAACAAGAAAAAAAAGTCAGAAAAATCCTTCCTCAGTAAGTATTCCAATTGAAATATAGTATTAAATACATTAGAATAAATAACTTAGCTGAATTAACATGTCTTTTAGTATCAACTTTATAAAACATTCAGACATATATCCTAATCTTGAAAAAAGAACAAAACACTCAGACATAGTAAATCACAGATATCTTTCAAAAAAAAGTCCACAATCTGAATTTTTACTCTGTCAAATACAATTAAGGTTTACGTAAATGGTCCAGGTTGGGGGGATTCTTCTGCCTTAAAAAACTGTGAAACAGAACTCCAATTTTAGTATGTCCCAAAAGCTTACTACTAAGAAATACCTAGGATGGATTACATTAGAAACAATCTTCTCAGGAATCTGAACCTGACACCAAGGTCGTGATTGCCCCCATCTGCATGTCTAAGACCTGGAGAGAGAGGTAACTTAGGCTTATTCGATACAAGCCTACTTATTAATTACATACTGTTAAACTTCACTACTATTTCAAAAACCTCTCCCTACACTTTTCGTCTCTCTTACCTTCATTCCTTTGCATGTCACCAACCTCCAAGAACCAAAAGTAGTATCCCCCATATCAAAGGGATTGGGATGTTTTCAGAGCTAGACTTCCAATTTAAAACATACTTCAAAATTTTCCTTGACGCCCAAATTTGGCTCATAACAGCTAAAAGTTTATCACCTTTTTTTTTTTTTCCCCTAATTTCCCCCTCGCCTCTTCCTATAAACCTAACAGCAGGAAATAAATTATCTGCAGACAGGGCTGGAAAAAAAAGGTTGCTTGTTCAACCTTGGAACACAAGACCAGGAAAACCACTCACAAGATCAGGAAAACTCCAATCCTGAATTTGCATGTAAATTCTGCAGGACAAGTCTCACACTGTCTTTCGTGATGCGACTTAATTCAATTCCATGCTTTCTGAAACGTTTGTATTTAAAATTCTGAATAACGACCTAGACAATCAAAAGACAACGAACTTTATTTCAGTTAACCTAGGTGCACGTAAGTAAACTGGAAAATCTGAGCACCTAAAATCGCCTCCTAGGCATAGGTGCCTGAGCAATCCAGGCAAAATGTCTTCTCACAGAAGCAATGTACCTGAAGAGCTTCCTATAATTTCTCTTCAGGAAGGTTTTTTTCTCTTGCAAACACTCTTATCCACAACTTAGTGTTTCCAAAATACACTCAAACTGATTTAAGTTGGAGGATGCAGATTTACCAAGGTTTTTATAAGATCATTTCCTTAGTTTAACCAGTTAACGTTGTCCAAAAAAAAGGGGGGTGGGGTGGGGGTGGGATCTGCAAGTGGTTTTTGAAGGATTTACCTGGCATATGGGAAATGTACAAGAGGAGAAAAGTCCCCAGAGCCAAGCCTGGGGCTTGTGTAAACGTAAATCACCTGCGTACTGCCCTGGCTACCAAAAACAACATTCCACCAGAACGTGTATCCAGGTGGCTAAGTGATTTTCTGCAAGTGAGAATTAAAAACGCTTACACCCATCACATACTATACAATTTTACCTGTTACTAGAAAAGGGCACGTCTAATTCAGCCAAAAAAAAACAAAAAAAAAAAGTCATTTTTCCTTCAAGGAGAGCAGCAGTTTGTAGTCATTTGCAAGGGATGGGATTGCAGGAAAACAGGAGGGGGCGTGGAATGGAGTGGGGGGCCAAAAGAAGAGCCAGCCAGGGGGTCTGCACAAGGCCCCCACACAGGCCACTGCGGAGAGAAGACGGGGAAAACAGGGGAGGATGTCTCACCGGGGGACAAAACCGAGTGCAAACTGGCTGGAAAAAGGAAGGTTCCCCCCCAGGAGGCGAGCTGGGGTGCAGATAAAAAGCGCTAGCGACTGGTTACCTTGGCATACAGGGCAAAGGGACCCTGGGAATATGAGAGGTCTACGGAGACAGGAGGGGAGAGAAAGGGCGAGGCAGGGTCTCCGCTAAGTGCGAACCAGGGATGGAGACAAACAGCCGGACTTGGGCCTCCCTGGGCCAAAAGGCGTGGCCAGGGATCCAGACCGAACGATGGTCTTCTTGAGACGCCAGGGAAAGTGCGTGGCAAACCCCTCCTTAAAGACCCCCGGGCCAAGGCCCGTCCGAGGAGCCCACCTGCGGGGCACCCAGGGGGCAGAGCGCACTCTGGAGGGCTCGGCCTCGCCCGCGGGGCCCTCTGCAGGGCTGGCCGGCCAGGCCCCCGCCCCC
>SJXQ01011720.1:51194-115297 GCA_006408695.1 Aepyceros melampus
AAGCGGGGGAGCAAGCGAACGAGGGGGGAGTGGGCCAGGGAACCCCCTCCGCTTCCGGGTAGTTGGCGTCACTTCCGGGCGAGCCCCCCAATCGCACGGCGCCCGCAGCTCCCCAGCCCTACCCTCCCGGCCAAGATGGCCGCCCTCCTGTGCCTCAGCTGCTTGGCGGGGGACCGGGGGGTTCACCCCGCCAGGGCTCCCCTTCCCCTCTTCCGTTGACCCCGAAACCCATCAGGTTGACCCCTCGGCGTTTCTGAATCCCGCTGGGCCGAGTAAGGCGGTCCAAAGTGATCCCTGGAGGGGGCAGTGCCAGACGTTTTGGGGTCCCCTTCCTCAGCGTCGCAGCTCTCAGCCTTCCTCCTGGAGAAACGCCCCCTAACACCCTCCCGGCTGCTGGCGGAGGGGCGGGACCTCTGAGGGAAGGGGCGGAGCTAGTGCAAAGCAGGTGATTACGTGTCACTTCCGGGAGATGGGATGACCTCATTGTGTAGTTAGCCAACCCACCCCCCATCAAAATGGCTGTGTCTCACCTCTTTGGCTGTTTTTTTCCCCCCTTTTTGATGTTTTTCTTTTAAATTTACCTCCTGCTCTTTTCTTATTTTGAGGGTCTTTAGAGATTGTATGTCAGTTTAGATTCCCACTCACAACTTATTCTCACTTCCATATAGACAACTCCCTCTTTTACCTCTGTTGACCCCCTGACTTTCTTGTCTCTGATAACTTACATCTTTTGTAATAAACTTTCCACCATTCCCTTAAGAAAAGTGCAGGCAAAATCCAGTTTAAAAATCAACTTAATTCCATCTTTAAATGTAGAGCATAGAGACTGGGTTGGCATATCGTGACCTTGAGTGTATTTCTTCACCATTAAAATGTGTTTCTACCAACTTTTTTAAAAAGTATGCAGTTTTTTCAATTCTTTGGACTTAATTTGGAAAACTCAAAACCAGCCAGGGTTTAAGCTGTGTCAGTTACTTGTTCAAGGTTTTGGATGTGTGAAAATTGCCTCCTAGAATTTTGGGGGTGCTAAGCCTCTGTCAATAAATATGGCTTTAAATAAGTGAAAATATTATCAATGTGCTAAATCATTAAAATAGGTGCAGGTTACACTACTTAATCTTAACAATTTACAAAAGTGAAGCAGCACTAAATGGATTTGAATTACAAGATCTTCTAGTGAAAGTATATTTGAAGCCAGATAGAGCAAGCTACATGGTCACAGTTCCTACTGGTCAAGTGAAAGGAACATTTTGGAGGTAAAAGAAAAAAAAATTTCTAACCGTGAAGTTTCTCCTTGACCTCTCTGGATTTTTGTGCTCATTTTTCTGATTCTATCTACATATCCCTTCAGAAAAACCTAGCGATGCCAATAATTTTCTTTGGAATATAGAGGACAAACTAGGTAATATTTGTATGACATTGAGGTTTTGTGGAAGAAAGATACCTTTGAAATTTTCAGTACCCTTATTTTGGGATATACTGTTTAACACCAAATTCCTACTTAAGTTTTGGAGGTGACAGAGCAAGGTGAGGATTCCGTATTTTAGTACACAATTTTTCATGAGTATTTATGCCAAGGTAAAACCTGTAAGGACTTTACAGAAAGTACTCATAGAGAATGTTTACATCTGCCATTTGGGGAGGACAGGGGTAGGGGAGAAGTAATACAAAGTCTGCTTTTGGAAACAAGTCTCATAAGGGTATCCTTTTATTTCACACATGATTTAAGCCTCCTTGTTCCTAGGGGAGTAAAACTTACAGACAGTGGGTAAGGATTATTTCTGCATGTACTTGAGATTTTGTTTCTTTACTGAATTTGAATTGATAATACCTTTAAAAGATGGCATAGGTATAGAATAGGACTGCCCAGGCTTGGATCCCAGTTCCACTAAAATAATACATGAATAATGTGAGCAAGATAGCTAACCTCCTTAAACCCCAGTTTCCTCCATTATATAATGAGAATGTTAACAGTGCCCTCTTTGAAAAGTTGTTGGGCAGTTTAAAGATGGTAATCTATTTAAAGCTCTCAAGACAATATACCTGATGAGTAGTAAGCATTGGATGAATGGTAACTATTTGTTATGTTCTCATATGCCAACATATAGTTACTTAAATTCTATGATCCAGTAGATTTGGTATGTCTAAAATGAAAACATTTTCAGATGCTGCTAGGAAATAGATGCAATCAATTTGTTTTTAAATATATTTTCTCTATTTGAGCCTGTGAGGCTGTGAAATGAGATGCTAAAGCCAGCAGCAATGACATACTTATGATTTCTATTTCTCTGTGCCCTGGAAGAACATCATCTACTAGTGAAATTAGCTAAGTAAATTACATTCACTATATCAGGCTGACAAATAGGACTAAGTCAAAAGGCTTTATCAGAGTTGAAGTTTCAAGTAGATATTTAAAGATTCACAGACTGTCAAGGGATTTCAACTTTACATTTGCTGTTTCAACAATTTTCTCATTCTGCCTTCTTTGGAAGGGATACTATGTAGAACCCAGGAGGTTCTAAAATTAAAATCAGTGATAAGAAACTTATCACGAAGACTCACTAAAAGGTTAACATAAATTTGAACTGTGCTATGAATGGTACTTTTTTATGTAGAACTTTGGGGCAGTTAGTTGTCCAAGCAAATCCAATAGTCAGCACAGTGCTGAACACACAGTGAAGATATTTAAAGATTCACAGACTGTCAAGGGATTTCAACTTTACATTTGCTGTTTCAACAATTTTCTCATTCTGCCTTCTTTGGAAGGGATACTATGTAGAACCCAGGAGGTTCTAAAATTAAAATCAGTGATAAGAAACTTATCACGAAGACTCACTAAAAGGTTAACATAAATTTGAACTGTGCTATGAATGGTACTTTTTTATGTAGAACTTTGGGGCAGTTAGTTGTCCAAGCAAATCCAATAGTCAGCACAGTGCTGAACACACAGTGAGCACTCAATAAATATTGGTTAAATGAGTAAATTATTTTTCAGATAACAAATTTACTCTTTCAAGTGCTTCCCATTGTATTATTTTACATTTTAAGATGTAAATCTTCATAAAACTCAATTGATATATTACATGATACCTCAATTCTTTAGTAAACAAGAGATGGGGAAGGAAATACAAGACATAAATAAAATAAATAAATAAAAGAAATATATTGTCCACTGGTCTGTTTTCCTACCAGCACAACAGTTAACACTTTCTTGATGACTTGACCTTAAGGCAGCCTTATGCTAAGAGGTTCTGACTATTTGTGGACTTACCAAGGAGCCACCCTACTACTGGTAAGCCACCAGACCTACTGGTCACTTTTATTGTTATTGTTGTTTCTGAATAATTTTTTAAGCTCTACTTTTCATCCTTCAGTTAGTTAACAAGTGTAGCCCTGTCTTTCCACCCTGATATAGGCTGGGAAGCCAAACCACAAAGGGTGTTGGAATAACACATGAATAATAGTAAATAGATTTTTAGAGACTCTTCTATAAGTAAAGTAAGGCAGATATAATATATAGAAATTGTGGCACATGTTTTGGGCTGTTCAGAAAGAAATCTGGAGATTTTTATCCTAACTTTCTTATTTTCAGAAAGGCACAGAGGGGAAAGTTAGTGTTGAATGCTAGTGTGTCAGTCACTGTCCCAAACGCAATTCCATTTTATCTCACAACAGTCCAAAATGGCATGGGCATTAGTATCACCATTTTAATAGTCTAGAAGGCAGCCTTGGATCAGCCTATTGACATCCAGAATCGCACCTGTGCGAGGTAGGGTAGCCTAGATTAGAATCCAAAACCTATTAATAAATTACTTGAAAGTGAAAGTCACTCAGTCATGTCCAACTCTTTGCAACCCCATGGACTATACACTCCATGGAATTCTCCAGGCCAGAATACTGGAGTGGGTCACTGTCTCCTTCTCCAGGGTATCTTCCCAACCCAGAGGGTCTTCCCAACCCAGGAATCAAACCCAGGTCTTCAACATTGTAGGCAAATTCTTTACCAGCTGAGCCTCTAGGGAAGCCCAAGAATACTGGAGCGGGGAGCCTATCTCTTCTCCAGCAGACCTTCTTGACCCAGGAATCAAACCGGGGTCGCCTGCATTCAGGAGGATTCTTTACTCACTCTACTGTTTCCTTGGGCCAGGCAGTGCTTGGGCCCTCAAAATGAAGTCAGTGTTACTGTATTAGTCACTGAAGGTTCTCTGTTACATTGCTGATACCTCTCTAGGAGACAGGACACTTGAATTCCACCATGAGAATTTGCCCTACAGAAGTATTCCAGAGAAGCTTCTTCATACGTGCTTCACAAGATTTTCCTAATTTGAGACTGGGTAAAGCCTCACAACCAGTAGGCAGATGTCATCCTTATCAATTCTATTCCCTGTATCGTGTTGTCTTCTATAGAAATGGGACTTCTTTGAGCACTGCAGAGTGAGTGCAGAGAACCCATTATCCTGAGAAGCTTCATGTCTATGTTTGATGTTAACTGAAATTTTAATGAGCTCGCATACATTCCTGCTGGTGTTACAAAATGGTACAGTCTCTAAGAAAGGCACATCTGTACTTTTGGATAATAACTCAATGGAAGAGTATTTCCTAAGTGTTTCTCTCTCAAGAACTCTGACATCTGTGAATTGACTTAAATACTTCTTCAGCGACCTTACATTTTTATCCACTATATTGTCTAAATAAGAATAATGAGTTCCATGAGTTAATGCCCCCCAGAGCAGAGGACAGTATAAGTTCATCATACATATCCTTGTTGTTGTATTCAGTCATGTCTAACTCTTTGCAACCCTAAGGACTGCAGCCCACCAGGATCCTCTATCCATGGAATTTTCCAGGCAAGAATACTGGAGGGGGTTACCATTTCCTTCTCCAGGGGACTTCCTGACCGGGGATTCAACTTATGTCTCCTGTATCAGCAGGTGGATTCTTTACCACTGTGCCACCTGGGAAGCCATACATACCCTTAACTTACGTGCAATCAAGTTTTCATGCTCCACTAAAGGAAAATGAAGAGCAAGTAATCAATCAAAAGCATGTAGGCCATTTCAGAGAAGAAGCCTATGCTGCCCCCAGGTTGAGGGTGAGATGGGAAATGGAAATATGCTATTTTCACAATGACCTTTCATTCTAATCATATGATTGTCTCACCAGGCCAAGTATGAGTCTAGAATTTAAAGATTTATATATGTCCTGTAACATGGCCCCTGAAGGCAAGCCAGGTCTCTTCAAAAAGACTTTATCTGATACTGGAAGAAAATCTGGCTGGGTTGGTCTTTTTGGCAAACTGATAATGATGTCTTCAAAACAAAGAAAAATTTGAGCATACACAGCTTTTATGTTCAGTGCTAACTACAGAGGCTAACCATTACCAGCAGTACCTCCAAGTAATATGTAACCCCACAGTTGTGTCTCTTTCAAGTTTTAGACATATTTCCCAATTGTAGTATTTCAGTATGTGACAGACAATAAGCTAAGTCTAATTTAATTTAGCAAGTGTTTATTGAAAACCTACAATGTATCTAATTTCCTTCAGTGCAAAGAAATAGATGTAATTTCTACAAACTGCTGTCCATTGAAGATGGAAAATAGATACCTACAAACATCAGTTAATAAAACAGCATTATGAATAAGTCATGAAGTGATGCATAAATTCATTAAATGTATGAATTAAAGAGTACAGTATAGGATATTAATTTACCGACAAATATTGAAGTGCCTGGTTCATGTCAAACACCCTCTGAGGCACTGAGAACAAAACAGGCCTGGTTCTGGCCCCCATAGAGCTTACAGTTACGTAGAAGTGACAGAGAATAAGTAACTGAATAATTCTAAAGATGAAGAGGACAAGAGAATATTTATAAAAGCTTTAAGAAATACCCAATGGGTAGAGTTTCACTTGTTTTTGTTTTAAGCAGAGAACTTACCTAAATGTAAGAGATCAGGATGCATATTCTAAGGTGACATTTGAAACTGAAGGGTGAAGAGGGACCAGTCTTTGCTGACCATGTGGTGGGGGATGAGACTGGTGCTAAAAAATGCCTTCCAGATGAAGAAAACCATCTTGTCAAGGCCTGAGCTATGAACTCCTTGGCCTGTTGGAGAAACTGACATGAGGCCAGCATGCAGATACCTAGCTTTCAAAGGGGAGAATGGATCTAAGGAAGACTGCGTGATACAGAGTTTCAGCTTTGCAAGATGAATTCTGGAGATGGATGGTGGTGATGGTTGCTCAGCAGTGTGAATGTACTTCATACTGCTGAATTGTACACTTAACCATGATTATGATGGTAAATTTTAAAGAGATTTAGGGGCTTCCCTGGTGGCTCAGACAGTAAAGAATCTGCCTGCAATGTGGGAGACCTGGGTTCAATCCCTGGGTTAGGAAGATCCACTGGTGAATGGAACAGCCACCCACTCCAGTATTCTGGCCTAGAGAAGTCCATGGACAGAGGAGCCTGGCAGGCTATCGTCCGTGGGGTTGCAAAGAGTCAGATACAACTGAGTGACTTTTGCTTTTGCATTAAAGAGGAGATATATGTATATATAAAGCTAATTCATTTTGCTGTACAATAGAAACTAATACAATATTGTAAAGGAACTATGCTGCTGCTGCTGCTAAGTCACTTCAGTCGTGTCCAACTCTGTGCGACCCCACAGACAGCAGCCTGTCAGACTCCCACGTCCCTGGGATTCTCCAGGCAAGAACCCTGGAGTGGGTTGCCATTTCCTTCTCCAATGCGTGAAAGTGAAAAGTGAAAGTGAAGTCACTCAGTCATGTCTGGCTCTTAGCGACCCCATGGACTGCAGCCTACCAGGCTCCTCCATCCATTGGATTTTCCAGGCAAGAGTACTGGAGTGGGGTGCAATTGCCCTCTCCCAAAGGAACTATACTCCAATAAAAATCAACCTGGGCGCTTCCCTGGTGACTCAATGGTAAAGAAGCTGACTGCCAATGCAGGAGACACGGGTTCATCCCTGGGCTGGGTGGTGGAGCAGGCGGCAGAGCAACTACGCCCTTGCACCACAACTATCGACCGTGTGTCCTCGAGCTCAGAAGCCGCAACTACTGAGCCCTCACGCTGCGACCTCTAAAGCCTGTGTGCCGCAGAGCCCGTGCCCTCCAACAAGAGAAGCCCCCACAGCCAGAAGCCCCCACACAATAGAGCGCAGCCCCCAGCTCTCCCCAGCCAGAGAGAAAGCCTGTGCAGCAACGAAGACCCACCAGAGCTAAAAAGAAACAAACCAATAAAAATGTTTTTAAATTTAAAAAAAAACTGCTGGGGGAGAAAAAAAAACCTTCTCAACAAATTAGGAATGAGAAAAAACTTCCTCAAACTGAGAAAGGATATCTTTAAGAAATACCTAGAGCTAACAACATATTTTAGAATGAACAATGAAAACTTCTTCCTTAAGTTTGGAAACAAGCAAAGACGTCTGCTCTCACCATGTCTGTTCAGTACTGAACTGGAGGTTTTAGCCAGTGCAATAGTATAGGGGAGAAATTTTGAATTGAAGGCATACAGATTGGAAAAAGCAGTGAAGTTCTCTTTATTTGGAAAATTTATTGGATCGTCTATTAGAAAATCCCAAGATTCTATAAACATGAAACTGGAACTAATATACTAATTTAACAGTATTTAATGATACAAGGTCAATATACAAAAATCAGTTTATTTTCATATACTAGCAAAGAAAAATTAGAAAATAAAATTATTGGGAAAAAAAGATGGTAAATCTTATGTGTATTTTTCCACACTTGAATGATTAGTTGGGGGGAAAGAAACTGTAAGATTGAAGAAGGAGGCATTTAAATCACACTAGAGAATTTTGTTTTGTTTGAAGTGTTAATTACATGGTACAGGCAGCACTAACAAAAGGATTAGAGGAAGTGGAGGATAATAACTGGAAGAGTAAAAGAAAATGTTGTGGGGGAAGGGAAAATTAACCCCAAAAGTTGTGGCAATGGACAAGGGGCACCTAGATAAAAGCTGGTGTGAGGCAAGGTTCCAGTTATCAGGCCGACCAAGGACAAGGATTTGCATAGACAAAGGATCAGGCTGGAGAGGAAAGATGAGAGGTAGGGAGACTAGCAAGTTAGGCTTGATGCAAGAGGCAGGGGGCGCTCTTGTTATCAGTGTAGCGGGACAAAGTGCAAAACTAAGGGATCACGTGCTCAAGAGCTGGGGCAATCGGGAAGGAGAAAGAGGAAATCAGCAGTGGGTGGAGTCACGAGGAAAAGGTATAAGGGGGAGTGGGGCCTCTGCTACATTCAGGTTCCATCAGATCTCAGCCTTCATCCTTCCAGACTGTGGGTTCCAGTCTTTTCAGGCAACCTTATACAAAAGCCCCTCTGTCCTGCTGACAGACTCTCTCCAGAGAGCATATTTTGGGTGCCTACAGTCTGTTCTAAAATGATTGATTGTTAAGCACTCTGAGAACAAGTAATGATATAAACATCCTTGACCTCAAGCCAATTAACAATCTTCTGTGTGAGTCTGGACGTGGGGGGAAGGAGGTGTCATGCATTTCCAAATGATACTTAAATTATGCCTTTCTCTGGCTCTTCCTTTTTAAAGAAATAAAAGTTGTGGGGGGAGGTTGGTTTGTTTTGTTTGGGATGTGTTTTGGGGGCTCAAAAAGGTAAGCTTTGTATTTAAACCCCAGCTCTGTCATTAGCTATAGCAGTGGTCTGCAGCCTTTTGGCACCAGGGTCGGGCTTCTTGAAAGACAATTGTTCCATGGCCTGGGAGAGAGGAAGCATGGTTTGGGGATGATTTAATCGCATGGCATTTGTGATGGGCTTTATTTCTAACCTAATGCTGCCACTGATCTGACAAGTGGTACTTGTTCTTGGCCCAGAGCTTGGGGACCCCTGAGTTGAGGCAAGGTACTTTCTTATTCAAGCCTCAGTTCCTCAGCCATAAAAATAGGGAGAATAAAATTTACCTCATAGTGTGGTTTGTGCTGGTTTATGGAAATAGCGTGTGTATCATGTACCTGCTATGGAGTATTAATACCTGTTGCTTGGCCCTCCTCTGCTTCATGTAGCCAGATCTTCATGTCTTCTCTGGTTCCCAAGCTCCTGGTTCATTGATTTTTTAAATCATATTTCCTCTGGTTTTCCAGCACTGTGAGGTTAAGAACTGTCAAGTTTCTTGTGGACTTTGCCTTTCATACTAGAAACGGTGATAGAACCAAGAGTCAACGGCCTCAAGTCTGAATTCCCAGCGCAGCCCCTTACTGTGTTCACCCAGGCAAGTCACTTCCACTCCCAGACCTACTTTCCTGATGGATAAAACAGTAATCATACCAATGCCTGAGGGACAGTTGCTGCCCAGTGAATAATATTAGTCCTCCTTCCCTAGTCACCGTCCGCTGCCCCTGTACTTGTTTTCTATTGAGGCTGCTATAACAAATTACCACAAACTTAGTGGCTTAAACCAACACAGATTTATTACTTCACAGTTTTGAAAGTCACAAGTCCAGAGTGGGTCTCACTGTATGTCGACAGGTTAGCAGGGTTGTGTTTCTTCTGGAGGCTCTGGGGAGAGACCATGTCCCTGCTTTTTTGAGATCCAGAGGCTCCTTGCATTCCTCAGCTCCTATCCCTCCTCCATATTCAAAACCAGCAATCACGTCACCTCTATAAAGTGTTAGTTACTCCATCGTGTCTGACTCTTTGTGACCCCATAGGCTGTAGCCCACCAGGCTCCTCTATCAGTGGAATTCTCCAGGCAAGAATCCTCTAGACTGGGTAGCCATTCCCTTCTCCAGGGGATCTTCCCAACCCAGGGATCAAACCTGGGACTCCTGCATTGCAGGCAGATTCTCTACCATCTGAGCCACCAGGGAAGCCCAAAACCACTCAATTGTCTCCTTAAAATGTTTTTTATTTAAAAAAAATAAAAAAGAAGTCATCCTATTGTGACTCTCTCACAGACTCCAAGGCCAGAATGAATTTAAAGACTGTTGTGTGTACAGCTCTTACGTTACAGACGCAGAAGGCGAAGTGGACCATACAAGACATTTATTTAAGGTCACACTTGATCACATTAATTCAAAGATTAAGATTTAAGATTTCCTGATGTTCAGGCCAGAACTCTTTCTACTACACAATGTGGATTATACCTTACAAAGTTCTTCAGATTTTTCAGCTTTCAATATCTGATGTCTCCTCTTTCGTTTCTATTTCCTAATAACAGGAATAGTGGACTTAGAGATTATAACACACAAAGTAGGTGTGAGTTCCAGGGACATCCTTTGCCAAATCTACATCTTCAGACAAATCCAGATTGAATGTCAATTCTCATATACCATAAGAATATTAGCATCGGCCCCACCTTCCTCTGAGGCTTGCTGTGAGAAGCTCTCTTGTAGGTTTACTGGATGCTTTCTAAATCATAAAGAGATGTAAAATACATAAGGAATGACTTTTATCCAAAAATGAGACCCCTACCTAATCACCATGACTTTATTCTCTTGCTTTTCTGCCAAGCCTGCTTACCATCCCCGGACTCAGTTCAGTTCAGTTCAGTTCACTCAGTCGTGTCCGACTCTTTGCAACCCCATGAATCGCAGCACACCGGGCCTCCCTGTCCATCACCATCTCCCGGAGTTCACTCAAACTCACATCCATTGAGTCGGTGATACCATCCAGCCATCTCATCCTCTGTTGTCCCCTTCTCCTCCTGCCCCCAATCCCTCCCAGCATCAGGGTCTTTTCCAATGAGTCAACTCTTTGCATGAGGTGACCAAAGTACTGGAGTTTCAGCTTTAGCAGCATTCCTTCCAAAGAAATCCCAGAGCTGATCTCCTTCAGAATGGACTGGTTGGATCTCCTTGCAGTCCAAGGGACTCTCAAGAGTCTTCTCCAACACCACACTTCAAAAGCATCAATTCTTCTGCGCTCAGCCTTCTTCACAGTCCAACTCTCACATCCATACATGACCACAGGAAAAACCATAGCCTTGACTAGATGGACCTTAGTCAGCAAAGTAATGTCGACTTTTGAATATGCTATCTAGGTTGGTCATAACTTTTCTTCCAAGGAGTAAGCATCTTTTAATTTCATGGCTGCAGTCACCATCTGCAGTGATTTTGGAGCCCAAAAAAATAAAGTCTGACACTGTTTCTACTGTTTCTCCATCTATTTCCCATGAAGTGATGGGACCGGATGCCATGATCTTCATTTTACAAACCTAAAATCCTATCACAGTATTGTGAAAAGAGGTAATAGCTCACTATTTACATAGTACCAACCTACATAGTCAAAATCTTCAATGTTGAACAGAACACAACCGTATCAGGAAAATTTTTCTCATTTTCCAGACATACCTGGCTCATTCCTGCACTCAGGCTTCTGATCTTGTTGGTTTCCATTCACAAAATCTATTTACCTCCTCTTTGTCTATCATTCAGGTCAAACATTCAAATCAATAAATGTAATGAAGGTCTACTATGAAGAAGGTGTCACACTAGCAATGGCTCAAAATCACTCTCATCTTTCAATACCTGTTTCAAATCTCACCTTCTTCAATAAAATACGTCCTTGATTATTCCAACACAGAATGATATCTTCCTCCTCTGAAATGCTGAGCATTTAAAATTTCAACCACAAATCTTAATTTATTTATATGTAGTCTTAAATTCTCTAATTTTGTGTAATGATTAAAAAGAGAAATAGAGGGCTTCACTGGTAGCTCAGTGGTAAAGAATCTGTCTGCCATTGCAGGAAACATGGGTTCAATCACTGGTCTGGGAAGATCCCACATGCCTCAAAACAACTAAGCCCATGTGCATAACTACTGAGCCAGTGATCTACAGTCCATAAATTGCAACTACTGACCCCATGTACCACAACTACTAAAGCCTATTCGCCTAGAGCATCCTCCACAACAAGAGAAACCACTGTAATGAGAAGCCCACACACAGCAACAAACAGTAGCCCCCGGTTACTGCAACTGGAGAAAGACTGCACAAAGTGAAGCCACAAATAAAAGAAACTTAAAAAAAAAGAAAGAAAGAAATAGAGCAGTAAGGAGCCATCATTTCATCCAATCTTGCTGGAAGCATCATGGACTCGATGGACGTGAGTCTGAGTGAACTCCGGGAGATGGCGATGGACAGGGAGGCCTGACCTGCTGCGATTCATGGGGTCGCAGAGAGTCGGACATGACTGAGCAACTGAACTGAACTGAACTGAGACCCATTTATTCAAGCAATGTTTATTGAGTACTTACTATGTATTAGGGCGTCACAGGTGGCTTAGTGGTAAAGAATCTGCCTCCAGTGCAGGTGACACAAGAGACATGGGTTTGATCCCTGGGTCAAGAAGATCCTCTGGAGAAGGGCATGGCAACTCTCTCCAGAATTCTTGCCTAGAGAATGCCATGGACAAAGAGGCCTGGTGGGCTATAGTCCATGGGGTCGCAGAGAGTTAGATATGACTGAAGTGACCGAGCATGCATGCATACTATGTATTAAGCACTTTGCCCAAGGAAGTCTAGTGGTGAACAAAGCAAAGTGTCTGGAACTCCCATAAAAGGGAATGGACCTGTGTCAAGTTGCAGATCTAACAGATGCAGAGGCAGTGACATGAAGGAGCTCTTGGTTCATTAAATTGTTCAGTGTGTCTATAGCATCAGATGCAGGGAGATGCCCACTCCAGTACTCTTGCCTGGAAAATCCCATGGGCGGAGGAGCCTGGTAGGCTGCAGTCCATGGGGTCGCTAAGAGTCGGATACGACTGAGCGACTTCACTTTCACTTTTCACTTTCATGCATTGGAGAAGGAAATGGCACCCCACTCCAGTGTTCTTGCCTGGAGAATCCCAGGGATGGCGGAGCCTGGTGGGCTGCTGTCTACGGGGTCGCACAGAGTCGGACACGACTGAAGCGGCTTAGCAGGGAGATGCATGAAGGAAAAGGAAGATGATGAGTGTAGACTGGGACCAATTTTGGAAAACCATCAGTGGTTTTGATTCAGAGAAATGACAAAATTAAGTTTTTGTTTTAGACAAACAGCTTTGATGAAAGTGTAGAAGTTAGAGCAGACGCTAACAACATGTGGATATCCTAAGGTGACTAATTCTTTGGCAGCCCTATAAACCAGAATTTTTTTGGCTCAACATTTATTAGTGCAGATGGGGAGAAACTAATATTCTTTTTGATAAAAATCATATACAGAAATGGATGAAATGTTCCTAGTCCAAACAAAATCATGCTGGGAAAGACTGAGGACAGGAGGAGCAGGGGGTGACAGAGGATGAGATGGTTGGATGGCATCATTGACTCATGGACATGAGTTTGAGCAAACTCCAAGAGACAGTGAAGGACAGGAGAGCCCGGAGGACTACAGTCCATGGGGTCACAGAAAGCTGGACACAGTGACTGAATAACAACAAAGAAGAATCAATTGTCCTTTAAAAAACTGGCAAAATGTTACTCCTTTTATGCAGTCCTCTTACATTCATCAGTTCTATTTTATAATTTTCTAAGCTAAAGAACTTTTGGGGCACACATTAAAGGATTTAAATTTTAGGTACTAAAATAACTCACTCCTTCCAAATAGTCAGCACTATGCAACACATTATTTGGTTTTAAAATTTCAGCAGAATGCCAACTTTCAGTTAATTATAATCACACAAAATCTTTGCAAAGAGACTTTAAAAATGTATATATATATGCTGGACTAGGATTTTTTTCCTACTCCAAATCATTGTCTACCTAGGCATATGTTGTGGACACATCCTGGCCTTCAAGGATTTGTCTCCTAGTGTTCACACCTTTGTAGTCCCCTCCCTTTGAATGTGGACAGGAACTATATGGCTTGCTTCTAACCTGTGGAATGTGGCAGAACTGACATGATATCACTCTCCTGGATATAAGACTCCATCATATAAGACTCCATCTCAGCAGCCTGAAGCTGGAGCCTCCCCCTGTGGGCTGGATGTGGCAAGGTGACCTCCAGGATGAGGGAACAGCCTCCCGCCAGCAAGAAGCTAGTGCCTTCAGTGATAAAACCACAAGGAAAGAAACAATCTCTGCCAGAAACCTGACTTTGGCAGCAGACTCTTCCTCTGTCGAGACTCCATATGAGAACACTGCCCAGTTCAACCTTGATCACAGCCATGTGAGAGCTGAGCAGAGGACCAAGTCAAACTGTGCCTGAACTCCTGTCCCAAGAAACTGCAAGACAATAAATGTGTGTTGTTTTAAATTTGCTTGGTGTGTGGTTATTTGTTATGGAACAATAGAAAACTAATACAACATGTAGACAGAAGCAATTCAAATTTTACTGGCTATTTAGAGTTGTAAAAAATGTAATTATTTGGTACCATATTTCTAATTGGTTCAAATGTTTCCCTTTCTAATACACTGAATCTCCTCACCCACACCTGCCCTGCTGGCCTGCCCCATGATCCAGATACAGTCTCAACCCTGGGTGAAGGAACTTCCCTGGTGGTCCAGTAGCTAAGATTCCGAGTTCCCAGTGCAGGGGGTCTGGGTTCAATCCCTGGTCAGGGAACTAGATCCTACCTGCTGCTACTAAGAGTTCTCATGCAGCAGTGAAGATCGAAGGTCCCATGTGCTGCAGCTAACACCTGGTACAGCCAAATTACCTAGATAATTAAAAAACCTGTGTGAGGAGAGACAGGTAAAGGGGCTGGCATTGTGGTCTAAAGCCATCTCAGGCCTGGGCCTCAGCAATGGAATCTGGAAGAAGAAAAGGAGACAGATGCAAGAAACAACTCAGCCTTATTTTATATATATATAGCATAGAGAGTGTGTGTATAACTAATCTATCCATCTAGATAGATAGATAGTAAAGAATCTGGCTGCAATGCAGGTGATACAGGAGACATCGCTTCTATCCCTGGGTCAGGAAGATCCCCTGGAGAAGGGCATGGCAGCCCACGCCAGTATTCTCAGCAGGAGAATCCCATGGACAGAGGAACCCGGTGGACTACAGTCCATGGGGTCACAAAGAATTGGACATGGCTGAGCAAGCAAGAGAAAGATTTTTTTGGCCATGCTGCACAGCATGTGGGATCTTAGTTCCCCTTCAAGGGACGGAACCCGCACCCCCTGCATTGGAAGCATGGAGACTTACTTAAGCACTGGCACACCAGGGACATCCTTATTTGTCAGCATTAGCCTGAGCAACCAAAATGTTGTACAGTCATAACTGACGCTCATGGTAATGGTCCTAAGGCAGGATTGGTGGACATCAAAGAAACACTAAGTAAAATACAGAAGCTTTAACAGTATTTTTAACCTTCTAGTTCTTGAGAGGTAGGTTCACAGCTATTCATTTATTATCATGTTTAATAATTTATTTGTGTTAGTCAATCAGTCGTGTCCAACTCTTTTGCGACTCCATGTACTGTAACCTGCCAGACTCCTCTGTCCATGGAATTCTCCAGGCAAGAATACTGGACTGGTTAGACATTCTCTTCTTCAGGGGATCTTCCTGACCCAGGGGTCAAACCTGGGTCTCCTGCATTGCAGGCAGATTCTTTACCATTTCAGCCACCATGGAAGCCCAGGTTTTCTGTATATATAAGTGCATATTAAAAAATATAAATAAATCTTAAGATCAGTCTAATGTACTTCTTAATTGTTAACCTGTTTCTCTTACCTACCATAACAGGATTGTGCCATTTGAAAGAGTGGAATATCAGTTAAACACAAACTCTGCTAACCAGAATATCACGCTCCATGAGGACATAATTCATTGAGATGGTTTTTGTTTCCCATCTTTTATAGCATAGGTATAATGAGAAAAAGGAAAGAATACAAAGCAAAACAAACCAGGATGAGAAGGCAGAAAAGGAAAAACCAACTGAGAAATTCCTTTTTATGTCGCTAAAAAAGGAAAGGAGGAAAATCTGAGATGAAAAAAAGCAGATTTAGGTGGGAGGAGCAGACAGAAGAGAGAAAACGCAGCACTGTACATAACAGAGACAGAAATAATTTACACACCGTATGCAAATCAGGTACTGGGAGGCTGAGCCAAG
Source organism: Aepyceros melampus (assembly GCA_006408695.1). Lineage (NCBI taxonomy): Eukaryota > Metazoa > Chordata > Mammalia > Artiodactyla > Bovidae > Aepyceros > Aepyceros melampus. The sequence continues at coordinate 67,225 of SJXQ01011720.1, forward strand.
CGCAGAGCGGGCTTCCACGCCCACTCACAAGATTTTTAAGACACAGCTTGAGACACGGCAGCTCCTGAGGAATAGACGCAGCAGGTGTCAGCAGCATGCTCTGCTAGGTAGAGCAGAGAGCTTCATTTTCAACCAATCTTCATGGCACAGAGAACAGGACATAAGATTAAAACACGGCACTATCCTCCAGGGTCCTTCGGATTAGGGAGGAGTCAGGAGAGAGACAGAACAAAACTCTCTAAATCAGGGATCCAAAGAGCTGAATTGAGCAGAGGCAGGTGTTCTATTCGGCAGTGACAGTGAGTGAGTGTGTGTGTGTGTGTGTGTGTGTGTGTGTGTTGAATCTAAAAGCCTTTAAACATCCTCCATTCTGACCCAGTTCCCACCTTTCTGCAAAATCTTACCATGACAACTCACACATTTCCTCATCTGCTCGGTCCTGGGAGGTATTTGAGTTTGTGGCCCTTTTATACAGGGCTTCCCTGGTGGCTCAAACAGTAAAGAATCTGCCTGCAATGTAGGAGACCAGAGTTTGATCCCTGGGCCGGGAAGATCCCCTGGAGATGAGAATGGCTACCCACTCCAGTATTCTTGCCTGAGAAATCCCATGGACACAGGAGCCTGGCGGGCTACAGTCTATACACAGGGTCTGACAGGACTGAGTGATTAACACCCTCTTACATAAGTAAGCCACCACTTCCCTGGTGGCTCAGAGGTTAAAGCGTCTGCCTCCAATGCGGGAGACCCGGGTTCGATCCCTGGGTCGGGAAGATCCTCTGGAGAAGGAAATAGCAATTCACTCCAGTATTCTTGCCTGGAGAATCCCATGGACGGAGAAACCTAGTAGGTTACAGTCCATGGGGTCGCAAAGAGTCGGACGCGACTTCACCTTCACCTTCACCTACATAAGTAAACATATGTGATTCTTGAGTTTTCATGATTCTTCTGTCACCTTCTTGCATCATAATGGCTAACATGGTAAGATTCCCAACTAGATCAAACAAGTCATTTTCAAACTAGCAGATGCCACCTCCAGCTTCTGTGTTTCTCTCTGTTAACACTGTTTCTTTGGTTCCCAGAACTATGCACTAGACTGATAGTTTTAAAGATTTTTCAAGAAAAATCCCTAAATCCTTTTCTTGATCTGTTTGTTAGAGGATTATTTTCTGCTGAGGAACATCGCTGGACTGGCCTCCTTTCTCCCCAATTAATTCTTAGTTTGTCTATTAAATTATACTTGCCATCTGCTGATAAAAATCACAAAATCTCCAAGCTTTTTCCACCAGTTCAGTTCAGTTCAGTCGCTCAGTCGTGTCTGACTCTTTGCGACCCCATGAATTGCAGCAAGCCAGGCCTCCCTGTCCATCACCATCTCCAGGAGTTCACTCAGACTCACATCCATCAAGTCGGTGATGCCATCCAGCCATCTCATCCTCAGTCGTCCCCTTCTCCTCCTGCCCCAATCCCTCCCAGCATCAGAGTCTTTTCCAATGAGTCAACTCTTCACATGAGGTGGCCAAAGTACTGGAGTTTCAGCTTCAGCATCATTCCCTCCAAAGAAATCCCAGGGCTGATCTCCTTCAGAATGGACTGGTTGGATCTCCTTGCAGTCCAAGGGACTCTCAAGAGTCTTCTCCAACACCACACTTCAAAAGCATCAATTCTTCTGCGCTCAGCCTTCTTCACAGTCCAACTCTCACATCCATACATGACCACAGGAAAAACCATAGCCTTGCCTAGATGGACCTTTTTTGGCAAAGTAATGTCTCTGCTTTTGAATATGCTATCTAGGTTGGTCATAACTTTTCTTCCAAGGAGTAAGCGTCTTTTAATGGCTGCAATCTGCAGCGATCTGCAGTGATCTTGGAGCCCAAAAAAATAAAGTCTGACACTGTTTCCACTGTTTCCCCATCTATTTCCCATGAAGTGATGGGACTGGATGCCATGATCTTAATTTTCTGAATGTTGAGCTTTAAGCCAACTTTTTCACTCTCCTCTTTTACTTTTATGAAGAGGCTCTTTAGTTCCTCCTCACTTTCTGCCATAAGGGTGGTGTCATCTGCATATCTGAGGTTATTGATATTTTCTCGGCAATCTTGATTCCAGCTTGTGTTTCTTCCAGTCCAGTGTTTCTCATGATGTACTCTGCATAGAAGTTAAATAAGCAGGGTGACAATATACAGCCTTGACGTACTCCTTTTCCTATTTGGAACCAGTCTGTTGTTCCATGTCCAGTTCTAACTGTTGCTTCCTGACCTGCATACAGATTTCTCAAGAGGCAGGTCAGGTGCTCTGGTATTCCCATCTCTTTCAGAATTTTCCACAGTTGATTGTGATCCACACAGTCAAAGGCTTTGGCATAGTCAAGAAAGCAGAAATAGATGTTTTTCTGGAACTCTCTTGCTTTTTCCATGATCCAGCGGATGTTGGCAATTTGATCTCTGGTTCCTCTGCCTTTTCTAAAACCAGCTTAAACATCAGGGAGTTCACGGTTCACGTATTGCTGAAGCCTGGCTTGGAGAATTTTGAGCATTACTCAAAGTGCATCAATATTTGCAAAAATAAGGGAAAGCTGAGCAGGGAGGGGGAGGTGGAGCCTGGGGCAGACCCAGACCTGCTAAAGTAGAAAGAAACAGAGGAAGGGGGATCCTCGGTGGAATTATCTGAACCACAGCAATTAGCTCACCTGAATCTAGACCTCAACGTTCTGTGACATAAACCAAACCGATTTAAGTTTGCTTTTCTTTTGCGTTGGATGGCATCGTTGACTCTATGGACATGAGTTTGAGCAAATTCCGGGAGATAGTGAAGGACGGGGAAGCCTGGCCTGCTACAGTCCATGGGGCTGCAAAGTCAGACACAACTAAGAGACTGAACACCTCCCCTCCCCCCAAAAATTAACATGCATACACATGCACACACTGCATTGACCTTTTATCTGAGGGCTTCCCTTGTGGCTCCGCTGCTAGAGAATTCGCCTGCAGTGCGGGAGACCTGGGCCCGATCCCTGGGTTGGGAAGATCCTCTGGAGAAGGGAAAGGCTGCCCACGCCAGTATTCTGGCCTGGAGAATTCCATGGACTGCACAGTCCACGGGGTCACAAAGTGCTGGACATGACTGAGCGACAATGTAACCTTTTATATTTTTAAATGTTTTAGTATGACGGAAAGGGAGAGAAAGGATATAGTTCTCAAATTTTCCAAATTTGCTGGCATATTGAGTGCAGCACTTTCACAGCATCATCTTCCAGGATTTGAAATAGCTCTACTGGAATATTACTCAGCCATAAGAGGAAAAAAAATTGGGTCAAATGTAGAGATGTGGATGGACCTAGAGACTGTCACGCAGAGTGAAGTAGTAAGAAAGAGAAAAGCAAACATTGTCTATTAACACACATACATGTGAAGTGAAGTCACTCAGTTGTGCCTGACTCTGTGACCCCGTGGACTATAGCCTGCTGGGCTCCTCCATCCATGGGATTCTCCAGGCAAGAATACTGGAGTGGGTTGCCATTTCCTTCTCCAGGGGATCTTCCTGACCCAGAGATCAAACCCACATGGCAGGCAGATTCTTTACTGTACGAGCCACCAGGAGCTCCTAACACACATATATGGAATCTAGAAAAATGGTATAGATGATCTTATTTGCAAAGCAGAAATAGAGACAGACGAATAGGGAACAAATGTGTGGACATCAGGAGGTGGGGAAAGGGTGGGATGAATTGGGAAATTGGGGTTGACATACACTATTGATACTTTGCATAAAATAGACAACTAATGACAACCTTCTGTATAGCTCAAGGAACTCTCCTCGCTGATCTAAATGGGAAGAAAATCCAGAAAAGATGGAATATAAGTATTCATGTAGCTAATTCACTTTGCTGTACAGTAGAAACTAATGATCTTATTTGCAAAGCAGAAATAGAGACAGACGAATAGGGAACAAATGTGTGGACATCAGGAGGTGGGGAAAGGGTGGGATGAATTGGGAAATTGGGGTTGACATACACTATTGATACTTTGCATAAAATAGACAACTAATGACAACCTTCTGTATAGCTCAAGGAACTCTCCTCGCTGATCTAAATGGGAAGAAAATCCAGAAAAGATGGAATATAAATATTCATGTAGCTAATTCACTTTGCTGTACAGTAGAAACTTAACAAAATATTGTAAAAAAAAAGTATACTCCATAAAAATTAATTTAAAAATTTAAGGATAAGCAGTCTTTAAGCTTTTTTCAGTTTATTTAATAAAAACACTCTATGTCTGGTGACTAGAAATTCAGCTTGAGCCATCACCCTAGCCCTTTGCCCCTTGCCAGATCTCAGACCCGAGTCAGTTATGAATCCAGAGTCCCAAAGATTAAAGGAAGATGGGACCTGTGAAAGAGAAAGCCTCTGGTTAACTATCGAAGTTGAATGCATATTTTCCACGTAACCCTTTCAGGAAAGGCCCTGCACACATGTATCAAGGTAACTGTGTACTGGGAAAAGGAAATATTGGGGGGGGGGGGATTTTGACTCTACTTGATGGCAGATTTAATAGGGTCTCAAATACATCTAAGAGCTATTTCCCCAGATTTTTAATATATGGCCAGAATAGATGTTGTTGGCAGCCATCAAAATCCCTTCTTGAGACCATTGGGTAAGTCAAGGCTATTACAGAAAAGAACCCATTGAGCTGCCTCTGCTCCCTCACCGTGTGAAAGTCGTAGAACAAAAGACGCTGAGCAGCCCTGAAGGGGGCGTGGCATCCAGAATGAGGCTCTGATGCAACAGACGTTATGGATGCAGGCGGCGTGGAGCACTCACGCACCAGCTACTAAGCTCAAGGGTGGGTGTAGAGCATTGATGATGAGTGATGTCTGTCTCCAGGTAACTTGGCATGGCACTGCGGTGAGAGCTTTGGACTTCAGCATGAACTAGACTGCCTGGATTCAATCCCAGTCATATCGATCCCAGATATGACTATGGGCATCATTGACCTCCATGTGTTTAAATTTGCTTAGCCTTGACTAGATGGACCTTAGTCGGCAAAGTAATGTCTCTGCTTTTGAATATACTATCTAGGTTGGTCATAACTTTTCTTCCAAGGAGTAAGCGCCTTTTAATTTCATGGCTGTAGTCACCATCGGCAGTGATTTTGGAGCCCAAAAAAACAAAGTCTGACACTGTTTCTACTGTTTCCCCATCTATTTCCCATGAAGTGATGGGGCCAGATGCCATGATCTTCGTTTTCTGAATGTTGAGCTTCAAGCCAACTTTTCCACTCTGGAGATCAACCCTGGGATTTCTTTGGAAGGAATGATGCTAAAACTGAAGCTCCAGTACTTTGGGCACCTTATGCGAAGAGTTGACTCATTGGAAAAGACCCTGATGCTGGGAGGGATTGGGGGCAGGAGGAGAAAGGGACGACCGAGGATGAGATGGCTGGATGGCATCACAGACTCAATGGACGTGAGTCTGAGTGAACTCCGGGAGTTGGTGATGGACAGGGAGGCCTGGCATGCTGCGATTCATGGGGTCACAAAGAGTCGGACACGACTGCGCGACTGAACTGAACTGAACTGATAAACTTCAGATGGCAGTAATAATTCCTAATGTATAGGATTATTATGAGGAATGAATGAGTTGATGTTTTCAGAGCATGCGGTATAGAATGTGCTGCTGCTGCTAAGTCGCTTCAGTCGTGTCTGACTCTGTGCGACCCCATAGATGGCAGCCCACAAGGCTCCCCCATCCCTGGGATTCTCCAGGCAAGAACACTGGAGTGGGTTGCCATTTCCTTCTCCAATGCATGAAAGAAGTAAAAGTGAAGTCGCTCAGTCGTGTCCGACTCTTAGCGACCCCATGGACTGCAGCCTAGCAGGCTCCTCCGCCCATGGGATTTTCCAGGCAAGAGTACTGGAGTGGAGTGCCATTGCCTTCTCCAGGTATAGAATGTAGAGCATACCAAATGTTCTATAAGTTGTTATAAAGTCAGAGAAATTCAGATATATGCCTCAGTTTGTTTTCACATGATCAATGGCTACATTTATCTTGTAGATTATCATCAAGGGTTTCACTTGATTGCCATCAACTATGCTTGACATGTTCATCTAACCTATGGGTGCATCTGTAATGGTTTCGTCCTGCTGATGCTGCTAAGTCGCTTCAGTCACATCCGACTCTGTGCGACACCATAGACGGCAGCCCACCACGCTCCCCCGTCCCTGGGATTCTCCAGGCAAGAACACTGGAGTGGGTTGCCATGTCCTAGAGCTGCTTTAACAAAGCACCACTGAGTGGATGGCATGAACTGACAGAAATTTATTTTCCCATAGTTCTGGAGGTTCAGTTCAGTACAGTTCAGTCACTCAGTTTTATCCAGCTTTTTGTGGTCCCATGGACTGCAGCATGCGAGGCCTCCCTGTCCATCACTAACTCCCGGAGCTTACTCAAACTCATGTCCATTAAGTTGGTGATGCCATCCAACCATCTCATCCTCTGTCATCCCCTTCTCCTCCTGCCTTCATCTTTCCCAGCACTAGAGTCTTTTCCAATGAGTGAGTTCTTCACATCAGTTGGCCAAAGTATTGGAGTTTCAGCTTCAGCATCGGTACTTCCAATGAATATTCAGAGATAATTTCCTTTAGGAATAACTGGTTGGATCTCCTTGCAGTCCAGGGGACTCTCAAGAGTCTTCTCCAACACCACAGTTCAAAAGCATCAATTCTTCAGTACTCAGCTTTCTTTATAGTCCAACTCTGATATCCATATAAGACCACTGGAAAAACCATAGCCTTGACTAGATGGACTTTTGTTGGCAAAGTAATGTCTCTGTTTTTTAATATGCTGTCCAGGTTGGTCATAACTTTTCTTCCAAGGAGCAGGCGTCTTTTAATTTCATGGCTGCAGTCACCATCTGCAGTGATTTTGGAGCCCCCCAAAATAAAGTCTGTCACTGTTTCCCCATCTATTTGCCATGAAGTGATGGAACTGGATGTCATGATCATAGTTTTCTGAATGTTGAGTTTTAAGCCAACTTTTTCACTCTCCCCTTTCATTTTCATCAAGAGGCTCTTCAGTTCGTCTTCATTTTCTCACTTTCTGCCATAAGGGTGGTGTCATCTGCATATCGGAGGTTATTGATATTTCTCCTGGCAATCTTGATTCCAGTTTGTGCTTCATCCAGCCCAGCATTTCTCATGATGTACTCTGCATATAAGTTAAATAAGCACAGTGACAATATACAACCTTGACGCACTCCTTTCCCGACTTGGAACCAGTCTGCTGTTCCATGTCCAGTTCTAACTGTTGCTTCCTGACCTGCATACAGGTTTCTCAGGAGGTAGGTCAGGTGGTCTGGTATACTCGTCTCTTTCAGAGTTTTCCACAGTTTATTGTGATCCACACAGTTAAAGGCTTTGGCATAGTCAATAGAGCACAAATAGATGTTTTTCTGGAACTCTCTTGCTTTTTCCATGATCCAGCGGATGTTGGCAATTTAATCTCTTGTTCCTCTGCCTTTTCTAAAACCAGCTTGAGCATCAGGGATTCACGGTTCATGTATTGCTGAAGCCTGGCTGGGAGAATTCTGACCATTACTTTACTAGCATGTGAAATGAGTGCAATTGTGCAGTCGTCTGAGCATTCTTTGGCATTGCCTTTCTTTGGGATTGGAATGAAAACTGACCTTTTCCAGTCCTGTGGCCACTGCTGAGTTTTCCAAATTTGCTGGCATATAGAGTGCAGCACTTTCACAGCATCATCTTTCAGGATTTGAAACAACTTAACTGGGATTCCATCCCCTCCACTAGCTTTGTTCGTAGTGATGCTTTCTAAAGCCCATTTGACTTCACATTCCAGGATGTCTGGCTCTAGGTGAGTGATCACACCATCGGGATTATCTGGGTCGTGAAGATCTTTTTTGTACAGTTCTTCCGTGTATTCTTGCCACCTCTTCTTAATATCTTCTGCATCTGTTAGGTCCAGACCATTTCTGTCCTCTATCGAGCCCATCTTTGCATAAAATATTCCCTTGGTATCTCCTATTTTCTTGAAGAGATCTCTAGTCTTTTCCATTCTATTGTTTTCCTCTATTTCTTTGCAGTGATTGCTGAGGAAGGCTTTCTTATCTCTCCTTGCTATTCTTTGGAACTCTGCATTCAAATGGGTATATCTTCCCTTTCCTCCTTTGCCTTTCATTTCTCGTCATTTCTCAGCTATTTGTAAAGCCTCCTCAGACAGCCATTTTGACTTTTTGCATGTCTTTTTCTTGAGGATGGTTTTGATCACTGCCTCTTGTAAAATGTCACAAACTCTGTCCATAGTTCTCTGGAGGCTAGAAGTCCAAAATCATGGTGTTAGTCAGGCCATCCTTCCACTGCAATTGGTAGGGAATCTTTTCTCTCCTCTTCCTAGCTTCTGGCAATTTGCCAGCAGTATCTGGTGTTTCAATCCCTCAGTGCATCGATGGATGACTCCAGTCCTCTGTCTTCACACGGCCTTCTTCTTGTATCCCTGTGTTTCTTCTCCTTCCGTAAATATTCCCACCATGTTTGTCTAAGGGCCTCCATCGCCCTCCCCTCATGACCATACTTCCCGTATGACCTCATCTTAACGTTGCTAATTCTGTATACAGTGATCACATTTCCAAATAAAGTCATAGTTTGAGATGAGTTAAGGCTTCAAGATACCTTTTTGGGGAGATACAATTCAACCCATGATATTATCTTAAGATGAATTGTAATATATGTGGCTAGGTGCATGCTTTTGATTTTGCCACAGTTGGCACCACTCCACGTTGCCTCGTATCCTGCCTAACTTGCTTTATTAATTCATATGACCTGCTTTACCTTTGCTCTAATCTGTGACTATTCACTGGCATTTGGGTCAGAAACATAAAGACAGCTTTATACAATTGGATCACATTCCACACATCTAGAAAGCCTCCTGTGTCTATAGTTGAATGCTATGGAAAAGACCAGATTTTGAACTGATTTTCACTTTAAGAGCTCAAGTTGTGGAGTCAGATGCATTTGGGGCCAGATGGCAGACCCAGCCCTCACCAACAATGAGTCTAAACTGCACTTGTTTTATCATTTGTAAAAAGGAAAAATCCATATCCATCATATTGAATTGATCTGATGATTAAATAGAACCATGTGTGTGAAGTCTTTAGTTGCTGGCACATAGTAGGCTCTCAGGAAATGGTAGCAGAGCAGCAGCAGCAGTCATACTAGTAGCAGCAGTAAGAGCAATTGTTATTCCCAGGTCGGTATTAGCATCGAGATGGGCAAAGTTGTACTCTAGCTATGCCTCTGGTCTTTCAGTTATATTTGTTGCTTGTATATTCTTATTCATCTTTTTTACTGATTATGTTTAATTTAGCACCTTTTTCTAAGAAAGCAGCATCTTAATATGTATCTGTCCTTGCACCACCGGGTCTTGCTTGCTCTTGACACAGATTGCCCCTGTCTGTGCCTGGTGACATTAGTACACCACTTGAAAATTAATTGCATAGACGTTTTTATACTCAGCTACGTCTTCAGTATGCCCTTAGCATCCAGACTTCATGTATCCTTGGTCTATGTTTACATATTTGCTCACCCCTGGAGAAGAAAGCCAAAGAAAGATTAATTCATAAAAAATGAATGGCTGTTGAAACTCTTCAAAGCCTTGATTTACTGCATAATTAGTAGACAACACTAGAAAAGCAGAATATCTTTCTGCCTGTGAATTAAGTAAATTGATTAATTCATTAATTATGTACGATAACTCCATAGATAACATAATTGTATCACTGGTTAACAAAACACAGCAAAAGAATCAAGCATGTTTTCAACATGGTCAAAAATTTAATTTACAATATTGGGTTCCTCTCTTAGAATCCTAATTAAAGATTTCAGGAAAACTACATACAGTCCAAACACTTTCCTGGAAGGAGAGCTGTATTACTTACAAAGGACTGCCACAATTAGGAATAATCCCTTTCTTCTTCCAGAATTTTATCCCAACCAGAAATTATTCATTCATTCAGTTACCATTAGCCAAATATTACTGTGTTTCTGTGACTTAAGTAAACGCTGGGGATACAGCCATGAACAAGTCAAACACATACCCCTGCCTTCATGGAGTGTGTGTTTGAAAGCTATTCTGTTCATGGCCACATGTGGCTGCTGGCATGTAAATTTACATGAGCTAAGTTTAAGAATTCAATTCCACTAGTCAAATTTCAAGGGACTGACAAGGACACGTGGCTCGTTGTTACTATGTGGGCAGCACAGAAGAACGTTTTCCATGTTGGCAGAGAGCTCTCTCAGACCATGCTGTTCTAGAGGGTGGAGACAAAATGAACCATAAATATTAAATATTTAGACTGTGGTTAAAAACTCTGAAGGAAATAAATAGGAGGATGTGATGGACGCCATTTGGAGGCTGGGATGGCCACTTTCCACAAATGGGAGAAACAGAGCAGACAAGAGAGCATCTTAGCTAAAACCTGAAGACCTCAAGTCTGTGAGAAGCTGAGGCATGCGCAGGCAAAGGCTCTGGGGCGTGGAAGACGTAGATAAGTCTGAGAATGAGAAGAGCTGTGAGCTGTGCAGGGGGATCGTGAGAACTTATCACAGAATCCAAAGTGGAGCGGGGGAGGCAGCTAGGACCAACGCTATGGTCTGACACTATGTTCCATGGGAAGTCATTCAGAGAATTGAACGGAAATAACATGTCTGATGAATGTTTTAAAAGACAGACGACTTCTGCGTGAGGAATGTATTGGATGGGGCAAGAGTGGGGACTGAGAGGCCGCTTCATTAGTAGGATATTCAGGTAAATGGCACCAGAATCGTGGCAATGCGCTTGGAAATTAGGATGGAACTGAAATATAAATTGGTGGAGAAATGACTGGAATGTAATGGATTAGACATCGGGAGTGAGGGACAAGGAAGAATCAAAGATGTCTCCTGAATTTAGCCAGGCTTCAGCAATATGTGAACCGTGAACTTCCAGATGTTCAAGCTGGTTTTAGAAAAGGCAGAGGAACCAGAGATCAAATTGCCAACATCCACTGGATCATCGAAAAAGCAAAAGAGTTCCAGAAAAACATCTATTTCTGTTTTATGGACTATGCCAAAGCATTTGACTGTGTGGATCACAATAAACTGTGGAAAATTCTGAAAGAGATGGGAATACCAGACCGCCTGACCTGCCTCTTGAGAAATCTGTATACAGATCAGGAAGCAACAGTTAGAACTGGACACAGAACAACAGACTGGTTCCAAGTAGGAAAAGGAGTACGTCAAGGCTGTATATTGTCACCCTGCTTATTTAACTTCTATGCAGAGTACATCATGAGAAACACTGGACTGGAAGAAGCACAGCTAGAATCAAGATTGCCGGGAGAAATATCAATAACCTCAGATATGCAGATGACACCACCCTTGTGGCAGAAAGTGAAGAGGAACTAAAAAGCCTCTTGATGAAAGTGAAAGAGGAGAGTGAAAAAGTTGGCTTAAAGCTCAACATTCAGAAAACTAAGATCATGGCACCTGGTCCCATCACTTCATAGGAAATAGATGGGAAACAGTGGAAACAGAGGCTGACTTTATTTTTCTGGGCTTCAAAATCACTGCAGATGGTGATGCAACCATGAAATTAAAAGACACTTACTCTTTGAAAAGAAAGCTATGACAAAACCTAGATAGCATATTAAAAAGCAGAGACATTACTTTGCCAACAAAGGTCCATCTAGTCAAGGCTATGGTTTTTCCAGTGGTCATGTATGGATGTGAGAGTGATTATAAAGAAAGCTAGGGACAAAGAATTGATGCTTTTGAAATGTGGTGTTGGAGAAGACTCTTAAGAATCCCTTAGACAGCGAGAAGATCCAACCAGTCTATCCTAAAGGAGATATGTCCTGGGTGTTCATTGAAAGGACTGATTTTGAAGCTGAAACTCCAGTACTTTGGCCACCTCATGCAAACAGCTGACTCATTTGAAAAGACCTTGATCCTGGAAGGGATTGAGGGCAGGAGGAGAAGGGGACGACAGAGGATGACATGGTTGGATGGCATCACTGACTCGATGGACATGGGTTTGCGTGGACTCCGGGAGTTGGTGATGGACAGGGAGGCCTGGCGTACTGTGCCAGGACATGCCTGAATGACTGGACTGTACCGAAATGCGGGGAGGTAGTACGATCCTCTGAGGCTGGGAAGATTACCAAAGGGCAAGTTTGAGGTAAATGAGGTAAATTAATGCAATTTCTCATTTGGCTGTGTGAAGCTTAAAGTGTCAGTTTCTGTCTGAACCAGAATGTTGAGAATATATTGATTAGATAGATAAGCCTGGAACCTATAGAAGAATTAAGGTCAGATGTATGGTTCTGAAATGATCGTCAAATAGGTGGGACTCAAATCCACAAGACGACTGCACCATCCATGATGAATGGAGATAGGAGGGAAGTGGAAGGGGGCTGAGGACCCGCACCGGGACATCCCAGCATTCAAGAGTGGAGCAGAAAGGACAGAGAGGCAGCCGCCGGGGGCAGGAGGAGGACCAGGAGGGTGGGGCGCGTGGCGGGGCAGGGGAGCTGCTGAGCAGTGGAGTGAGCACGGGAAGACTTCACCAAGGCCTCCTCCGCAGGCCTCTGGAGACCTGCCAAGAAGGTCTCAGCTGAGCAGTGGAGACATAAACCCAGATGGAAAAGTTGGAAATGCGAATGAGAAGTGAAGACACAGAGCTGGTTGAATACAGGGTATTTTCACAGATGGGGCAGAGCTGCAGTGGGATATAGTTAGCAAAGAGGAGGCCTCTGCCCAGAGGGGGGCTTTCCTGGTGGCCCAGTGACTAAAAGTCTGCCTTCCAGTGCAGGAGAAGCAGGCTCTATCCCTGACCAGGGAACAGAGATCCCACGTGGGCAACAAAGCTTGTGTGCTGCAACTGCTGAGCCTCAACTAGAGGGCCCGCGTCGCAAAGGACGGAGCTGATGCTCTCTAGATGCCGTGTGCCGCAGCTAAGGGCCAGGGCAGCCTAAAAAGATAAGTAAAATAAAGAATGGGAGAAAGGGGAGCAGGCTTGGGAAAGCAGCCTAACAGGGACACACAGCACAGATGGGAGGGGTTGTTTTTCTTTTGTTCAAGGAGGAAAAGCAGAAAAAGTGGGTGCAGAGGCAGATAGATCTGTAGATGAGGAGGCTGGCCTCCAGCAGTAATGCTTGTGGCTTCACAGCTTCACAAATTAGACATTCTGAAAGCCACAGTTGTAAACTGCAATAGAGTGAATGAGTCTACTTTTCATCACCTTGGCTCTGAGAACAGACAGTTTCCAGTCCTCTGAAGTTATTAGTTGAAGACTGCATAGGACGGAGCTTTGGAGTTAGACCTGATGTCAAATCCTGACTCCCTCCACTGGGAGCTTTTGTGACCTTGAGCCAGTTACTGGAATTCTGTCTCCACTCTTCATCTATAAAATGGCCGTTACCACGTCCTTAGCCACCAAAGGTCTGGGTAGCAGATGCGCAGCATATGTGTACATGAAGTCCTTTTGAAGAGACAAACGAAGGGAATGGAAAAAGCCATCAGAGATTGTGGCCAGTGGTTTAAAAACAAGAGGGGCACAGCATCATGGCGTGAAGGGAGGAGAGGCTGTCGAGCCTGGGAGGGGGTTGCAGATTCACACAGTCCAAAAGAAGAGGCGGCGAGCTGCAGTGACTTCTCTTGCTGTGGAGCATGGGATCCGGGCACCTGGGCCTCAGCACTCACGGCCCGCGGGCTCAGCAGTTGCAGCTCCCGGGTGCTGGACCACAGGCTTAACAGCTGTGGTGCTCTGCGGCGAGGGGGATCTTCCCGGACCAGGGACCCAAATTGTGTCTCCTGCACTGGCAGGTGGATTCTTCACCACTGAGCCACCAGGGAAGCCCTGGAAAAGAATATTTTAAAAAAGAATGTGTATCTATGCATAACTGAGTCACTTGGCTATACAGTAGAAATTAACATCACATTGTAAATCAACCATACTTCAATAAAAATATTAAAACTGAAAAAAATATTCTAGGAATGGAGTGCCACGATAATTATCACATTCCAGGACCTCTAAAAGGCAAGATAATAAAACATTTTTAAACTATTTCTTTTATATTAAGTTGATTTTCAAAATGTAGTGACTTATATTTATTATCAAATAGTAAACTCAGTAGAACAGTGAAAAAAGAAATGGAATGTGCAGGTTTCATAGCATCAGACTTGACATGCTGAGAAGTCCTCAAGATCAGAGTTTTCCCATCTGGAAGGTGGATTTTCCCAACAGCTTGATGAACATCTGCCTTCTTGACATCCAAGAAACTCTGTCTGTCTATAGTTCTTTGGTTATTCTTTTTCTGTAACCTGTTCTTAAACAGGGTATGGTGGTGGTGGTGGGGATTTAGTTGCTAAGTCCTGTCCGACTCTTGCAATGCCATGGACTATAGCCTGCCAGGCTCCTCTGTCTGTGGGATTCTTCCGGCAAGAATACTGGAGTGGGCTGCCATTTCCTTCTCCATAAACAAGGTATAGTACACCAGATCAAGGCTCTTTCCTGGACTGCTCTTGAGTGTTCTGACCTGTTGTTCTGAAGTATCTTCTAGGTCACTCTGATGCGGATGTCTCTATGTACTCCCAGACTCTTGAGTCACAAGCGTGTAGGCGGCACTACAGTTGCCTGGTCAGATCAACTGTATGTGGAACGTATTCATTAGTCTTAGTAGGAAACCTCAGGGTGCTGCTCGTAGGAAGACCACTAACAGAGGCAACTAAAAACCAACCAGCTCCCAGAATGATGCCACAGGTGCCCCGCTGGGATGGCCTGTCCGTCAGAGCATCTTGTCAGGCTCCGTCTCTCCACCGTCTGCACCCCACAGCTGTACCATGAGCTGTACAGTGCAGAGACGTGACCTTCCTCACAGCCTCTTCCAAGCCCGAACACCACTTCATTAATTAGCTGGCATTCCCCAAATTTCCAGGTTTGTAAGAGCAATCTACTTATAAAATATCTGGCTATGGTGTATAATAAACAATGCCAGAGTGAGCTAAAAACAGACTAATTTAATGAGTGACTTCCTTTCCCTCCGCTTGAAATTCACATAATCCACTGGTTCTAATATTTCGCATACTTTTAATGTTTCTCATTTGTTTACAGTACAATTCCGTGCTTCAGACTTCACACACCACAATAGCGATGAGCCTACAAGGGTTCAAAAACAGCAGATATTTTGCTAGTGATCATTGTGTGAACGTGAAGGAAGTGAGCAGTCGATCTATGTATTTTTCTTGCTAATTGCGAGCTTAATATTCTATTAAAATGTATGCAATGACAAAATCTCAACAAACTCTTTAAAGCCATTATGAGCAGTTAAAGTATTCTCTCCAAGTATTAATATTAGCATCATTAAAAGAGTTTTATCAAGCGCACATTTATCCCCATCTTGGAAACAACACAACCCGAGGGAGACAAACACCCTTGAGTGTTGTGGTAAGAAAACCAACAGCAGTTTTAGGGCCACATAAAGTCTTCTTGCGGCTTCACAAGTAAAGCTGAATCAAACGAGAACATTCTTGAAGCCACGGTTATAACATGCAGTAGAGTCAATGAGTCTATTTTTTCATCACCTTGGGCTCTGAGAAGAAAACATTGCAGGGTTATCTTGATAAGGAAAGAGCTCAGATATTAAAATACATTAACTTTACTTAATTGATTAAACAGATCCAGAGCTTTCAAAATGCACATGATGTTATTTCTGCACTACTGGACAAAATAGATCTGTTTTAGATTGCAAAGCTCCATCTCTGTATCTCCCGTCTGGTAGAGAGAAAAAAAAAAACACCTCTCCATTTCTTGGCCTTTTAAAGAAACCTTTGTTCTTCTAAAGAATAACACAGGAAACCATATACATTTTTTTTTCTTTAGCTAAATAACATCTTTCTGTATCCTTTCCTCAAAATGTCTCTTGGTAATATTGGTACAGAGTTTTCCTATAGCTCAGAATGCTGCAGTCCCAGAACAATAACAACAGATAACACTAATTGAGTTTTTACTCTGTCCCACGAGCGTTGCTGTGTTATGTTACTTTGTTAAATCTTCAAATGAGGTAGGTCTCATCATTTATTATTTCCGTGTGCACAGATGAGGAAACTGAAGCCCCGAGAGGTGGGGGAACTCACCCAGAGAAGCAAGCAGATGACATGGGGCATGAAGTCAGCAAGGGGGCATCTGGGACGCTGGCTCTTGATCAAGATTGCATGATGTGACCTCTCAAGGTGGAGAGGAGGACAGTCAGGCCAGAGGTCAGGGTTGCGGTTTCTTTCATACATTATGAAATAAAACGCTTATACCAATCTCCAGCTAAAATGGTCTCCTTCACCAGTTTCTTCCTCTGTTATTCTCTTTGGTTTTGCAGCACAACCTTTTCTAATTGAAGCATAAGCTGATCTACAAGTTTCAAGTATACACCAAAGTGATTTGGCTACATATGTATGTATATCATTTGTATTATATGCATGGAGAAGGCAATGGCACCCCACTCCAGTACTCTTGCCTGGAAAATCCCATGGGTGGAGGAGCCTGGTGGGCTGCCGTCTATGGGGTCGCTAAGAGTCAGACACGACTGAGCGACTTCACTTTCACTTTTCACTTTCCTGCATTGGAGAAGGAAACGGCAACCCACTCCAGTGTTCTTGCCTGGAGAATCCCGGGCACAGGGGAGCCTGATGGGCTGCCTCTGTGGGGTCGCACAGAGTCGGACATGACTGAGCAACAGAACCCAGTGACAGCGTCCAAGGGAGTCGGAAAGAGACGTGTAAACAGGTTCCTCTAAATGCAGACTGTTTTAGCGTTTGGTCAAAACCCCGCGGCCATCTCCTGCTCTGATGTGAGAGGAATGAAAGCACTTGGGCGTGTTTCTCTGGCAGTTGAATTAAATGATGAAGCTTCCTCTTCGTCTCTCTCGGTTGACATAAAATATTTTCTTCTAGGGTTCCTGCCGCTTGGAGTCCTGCTTTTAATCTTGGGTTCACCAAGCACCAGTCAGGGCCACAAAACGAATGTTGGAAACATACGCTGGTTCTTGGGAAGGTGATGTCGCAGATGATGAAGAAACATGCCCCCACCATCCTCCCTTTCAATGCTCTGCTCCACATGCAAGAAGCAGCAAATGAAAGGACCCACATGAGCACGCAGTGGGAAAGCCAAGCCTCTGTGTCTTTAATAATCCCGAAACAAACGCTATTGAATGGACTGCTTTAAGTGCTGTGTTTATTTTAGGGAAATTTGTCCAAAGGAAGCCTTCGTATGTGGGGCCATGAAAAGCCTTTTATAAAAGGATATTAATTATATGCTGAAAGTTAAAAGTATCATTGAGCCAGAGTAGCTGGGTAAAATACCAATATACTATCTCACAGATCTACTAATTTAGGCTAGTCCTGATCCTAGATTTCCAGCTGAGAACTGGAATTATTTAGCAATTATTTAGCTGAGCATAAATATTTAGAGACAGTTTTTGCTAACAAATCTTGCCTCTAGGAGCCAGGTCCATAACAATATTCTTGGCGCTAGTTTTCCACACATCAATCAGGCATCTAGCTTCACACCTTCTCTATTTCATTTTTACTGTTGTGTGTGGTATCATTGCTCTTTTCTAATCCTCGGCTCCTTCTGCACCACCCCGTGGAACGGAAGCCTGGCCGACCTCATGTAGCCTGAACTGAGAACCCGGAAAAGTGCTCAAGGAAAGCAGGTTGGGTGTTTTGAGTGTTCCATTACGGGTTTGTAAAGTTGATGAGTTTGAAATGTTCAAATTCTGGGGTCTCATTTTCACAAAATGTGCTTGCTGTTAAATGTTCTCTTTCTTTTTTTTTAAAAAATTGAAGTATAGTTCGTTTATAGTGCTGTGTTAGTTTCTGGTGTACGGCAGAGTGATTTGGTAATATGTATATTATATATATATATGACTGAATACGTGTATGTGTATATGTGTGTGTGTGTGAGTTGCTCAGTTGTGTCTGACTCAGTTGCGATCCCATGGACTGTAGCCCACCAGGCTCCTCTGTCCTTGGAATTCTCCAGGCAAGAATACTGGAGTGGGTACCATTCCCTGCTCCAGGGGATCTTCCTGATCCAGGGATCAAACCAGGGTCTCCTGCACTGCAAGCAGATTCTTTACCATCTGAGCCACCAGGGAAGGCCATATGACTGAGTATATATTACACATTTTGTGATTCTTTTCCATTCTAGGTCACTGTAAGATATCAAGTATAGTTCCCTGTGCCATAAAGTAGGTGCTTGTTGTTTACCCATTGTAGATACAGTAGTGTGTATCTGTTAATCTCAAACTCCTAATTTATCTTTTTCCCTTGCTTTGTATCTGTGCCCACATACAAGTATATGCCCTTGATCTTGACCTGAAAGGCTATGGAAAATACCGGGATATTTCTCCACCTTCAAGACATCCCTGTTTTAAACAACCCACCAGTTGTGATGATGAAATCGCGTGTTCAGACCACCATGCACCCTCTGGTGGTATGGGGCAGACGTTCCTGTCCCTCGTGGGTTTTAGGCCCTGAAAGTGAGCGTCGCTCAGTAGTGTTCCGCTTTGCGACCCCATGGACTACACAGTCCCTAGAATTCTCCAGGCCAGAACACTGGAGTGGGCGGCCTTTCCCTTCTCCAGGGGATCTTCCCAACCCCGGGATGGAACTCAGGTCTCCTGCATCACAGGCGGATTCTTTACCAACTGAGCTGTCAGAGGGGCCCGAATGGATTCCTGTGACTTGTATCCTTTGAGAATGCACAGCCCCTTAGAAAACTTCACAGATTTTCCAGCTCTCTGCTAAAATTTCCTGGGAGCTTCAGTGACAGCAGAGAGACTCCAGCTGAGTTCTCTATGCACGGTAAATAAATCATGTGAACAACAGTCCCCAATTTCACATTAATTGTTTGGAAATCTCCACAACATCAAACATTTTGTTAAAAGTCTGGAAAAAAATAAGTGTAGCTCTTTTGTTGCCGTCGACATTGTTTTGCTTCAGAGTGATTTGTTCTAAATACAGCTTAACAGGCGGATGACTGGTTTGTGACTAGAGTATCTTTTCTGAGATGAAAAAGCAATACAAATGCTCCCCAGAAGGACGCCAAGCAGGCGGAGAGTGGCAGGGCCGCGCGGGGCCTGCGTCCGGGGAGGGCCTCATCACAGACTGGATTGACCGGGGGGTCGGTTCTGGCCCCAAGACACGCGCCTCTGAAACGCTGAAAGGGAGTCACACGCTTTAGGAACCAGATCTGGAATCGGCTATGTGTGAGAGTTTCAGACTGTGCACGCTTTGAGAGGATAAGGCCGTGAGATGCAAATATTGCAAGAATAAAGGGGGAGAAGATAGGGCGCGAATCTCATCGTCTCGGGGACATGGAGGCAGAACCTGGAGGCGCGCCTGAGACGGGAGGCAGGAGGGCCGCCCGCTCCAGGGTCAGGTGACTCACTTTCGTCCCTCTTTCTCCACAGGTGACTTCTGGCATCGGAACAGAAATGGAAGGCGGGGATTCCTTCAGAATTCAGTGGGGCATGCTACAAAATCAGTATAGGCACTTGTTGGTCAAGATCCTTCTCACTCATGAAAAAAAAATCACCAGACGGAAAGAGAAAAGCCAGGCTCTGAGCGGGATTCGTCTGCAAGAGGAGTCACCTTCAAGGTGGAAACTGAGGGCTTTGTTTTGTCTTGTTTTTAAGGTGATGGCTATTTGGTTCCTCTAAATGCAAGGCGTCACTGTCTCTGTAACCTCAAAGGCTTAAATGTGTGAAGATAAAACAACGACCTTCATTCCACAAAACTCACGCCCAGAAGTCTGGTCAATTTTTTTTTAGTGTTCTCCTCTGTGAACTGTTCATTTCAGACTCTGCCTTGCAAGTAAGGTTATGGTGAATTTCACCCGGTTTTTATTTTTTCAAAGATTTCAGAATCTCTGCTTTCAAGTGTTTCTGTCCCATCAGCTGTGTTCTCCACCATCTAAATAATCAATTTATTACTTTCTGATGAACCCCCTTCTGAGCTACGGACATGTTCATTAAGTTACTGACTCTCAAAGTTGCATCCTTGGACATACTTTTGTAACTTCTTTTTTGGCCGCATCACTGGGCACGTGATCCCCCAGCCAAGGAATGAGCCCCTGGCCCGTGCTAGTGGACGCACCGAGTCTTAGCCGCTGGACCACCAGGGCAAGCCTGGCCTTAGACACCTTTAACACAAGGACTTTGGGAGGTGAGAACACTAGCCCCACTCAAGCAAACATCGTGGCTAAAAATCACAAAAGCAATTTTTATGGCCAAGCTGAGGGCAGAAACAGCAGCCTGGAATCTTGCAACGATGCTTCCAAAATAGAATTGAGCTATTTGCATAGTAGACTGGTGTTAATGAAGCTTAAACTTGGGGTATCGGGATGAAAGAAATCTGTCTTGTTGACTCTTCTGAGCAGAAAACAAGAGCTTGTTCATACAGTGAACAGTGTGAGGCTACGGTGTTTGCGCCTGAAGTATCAGCTCCCATGTTTCCCTTTCTCCCCACCCTGCGTATTGCCCTGTGCGGGACGGTAGGTCCTTGCTGTTTATTTTGTATACAGTGGTGTGTATGTTTTTACCCCAGATTCCTGATTTACCCTCCCCCCCAGCCCCTTTCCCCTCTGGTGACTACGAGCTCGACCACGAGCTCGTTTTCTATGTCTGTGAGTCTGCTTCTGTTTTGCAAATAAGTTCATTTGCAGCATTTTTTTAAGATTCCACCTGTAAGCATTATCATATGATATTTCTCTCTGACTGACTCCTCGGTGTGACATTCTCCAGGTCCATCCATGTTGCTGCGAATGGCATCGTTTCATCCTTGTTTATGGCTGGGTAACATTCCATTGGCGCTTTCCTGGTGGCCCAGTGGGAAGAATTCACCTGCCACTTTAGTAGACATAGATTCAACCCTGGGTTGGAAAGATCTCCTGGAGGAGGAAATGGCAACCCATTCAAGTATTTTTGCCTGGGAAAATCCCATGGACAGGAGTCTGGTGGGCTGCAGACTACAGTGTCACAAAAGAGTCACGTGACTTAGGGACTAAACAGCGGCAGCAGCAACATTCCTTCGTGTACGTATCATGTCTTTCTCCCTTCGTCTCCTGATGGACACGTGGGTTGCTTCCATGTCTTGGCTATTGTGAAAAGTGCTGCAGCGTATATTGGGGTGCATGTGCCTTTTTGAGTTTGAATATAGTCAAGGATATAGGACCAAGGGGCTCCTTTTGTGCATTCTGCACACGGGCCTTCTGGACTGCCACGCCGCATGGAAAAGAGGAAGCACCTTGTTCTTAAATGAGAGTTCTGCCCCTGGTTGGATCTCAGTTGGTCCTTGAGTTGCCCAAGCTTCAGCTCCTGTGGAGTGACAAAGCTACTCCTGCTACCTCCAAGGGCATGTCAGAATATTGAATGAGATGGTCCATGTAGCATAATCCATAAAATGCCCAGCTCACAGTAAACTTGCAATGATGCTTGCTATTGGTGTCAGTATTCTTAAAATATGCTTGACTGTATTTCTGGGATAGCCATGTGACCAAGCATGGAGCAACAAGGCAAAGATCTCTGGCCTCAAAGGACTTTTCAGTAAACTGTTAACCCCCATTTTCCCCTGTGGCTTCATAAACATCTGTGTTTCCCTCAAGGTTCGAATGTTCTCCGTGCAGCTGACCCTGAAGTGAGACAGGTTCCTATCCTGGACTTCTTTAGGGTGTTTTGTTTTGTTTTGTTTTTAACTGGAAGCTAAAAATGAAAGGCTCAGATTTTCCAGTGATCCCTGGAAGAGCAAGCACAAACAGTAATACTAATTAGTAGCTACCAGAGCTGTTCGGCATGGCAATAAGCTGTAAATTTATGGTTTTGTTAAGAGTCAGGATACATTTGAAATCTTTTATATAATATTAGATATGAAAATACACACCATCTGGACCTCTTGCTGGTAGCCTTGAAATGTCTACATCTCACAGGAATCAAACCCATTTTACCTGCTAGGGAATAAAACACCTGTTTCACATATTACTTCACACTGGGTGATGAACATTTCCACCATCTCCAGCCAGAAAGAAAAAAATGAAAGTGTGGCTTCACATTGTTTAGTAGATTTTAAAAAGCTAGCAGGGTTGGGGGCTGTTTCATTATCTGGTTGGAAGAAGACTCTGCAAATTGCCCCTGTATTAGTAGGGGTTATTATTAGTTCCCCTAATAATTTAGGGGAGCCCTCAGAAGCCCTGCTTAGTGTTGATAAAAATGCATTTCCTTCTCATTATAAATCTGTTTACAAAAACACTTAGTGAAATGAGCCAACTGCAACTTGGCTGCTGGCTGTATCTTGTAATGGATGGTCCCAAAGTGGGTGGAAGGCTGTAATTCACTGGAGGAACTCTGTTGATGACACAAATGTGGAGCGGTTTATGAATAGCCCTAGAATCTTGAACGAGAATCGGGACTTGCCTTCTTTTCTAGGACGTCTGCTGTCAGGCTGTAGATCTCCTTATACAGACTTAAAAAAAAAAAGTTTCCTTAGCAGATCTTTCCTTTTCAATTTCCATAAATTCTTTTGTTCTTCAGCTCAAATCCAACTGCCCCAATAGGGAATTAGGTTGTATTTTTTTTTTAAACATATTCATCATACCGTTATCTCTCTTAAGATTATCACAGTGATTCCTTTATATCTTCAACTCTCCAGTCGCTGTTAATGTTTGCAATTCTTGCATTATCTTTTAAAGTTATTTGTTTGATTCAGAACAAAACATGATCTGAACGTTTCTATTCCCTTCAAATAGGATGCCTACTTGTTTTGCAGACGTCCCATCCTCTGAATTTTGTTGATTGCATCCCTATGGTGCCTTTTAACAGGTTCTCATGTCCTCTGTATTTTTTTGGATATTACTGTGTAGTGTGTACGGTATATTCTGTACTTTGAGGCAATCCAGCTCAACTTTGATTTCTTTGGCGTGCATGCTTCACTGGTGGGATTTTTCCTTTTGTAAGGAAGCCTGTATTGTCTGGTTGTCTCTGCATCATGTCAGCAGTTGTTCAGGGACAATGTCAAGGTTCTTTTGCTCATTCCTGGAAAAATATTGCTAAACTAACCCTTTTGCACCTTTCTCATGCATTAGCTGTAAAATGTCTATTTAGAGAAAAAATTCTCTTCATCTGCTGCTGGTTACTCAGTGACACACTTCGGATAAAATACTTGATTTTTCTCCCTTTATATATCAGTTTTCAAAGCAGTACATTGCTTTTCTAATATGGTTCAATAGTTCTGTATTTGCTTTTCTTAAATATCATTATAAACTCACAGATTTAAACATATTTGAGATATTTCAATCCGTTGGTGTGCTACACATTTTGAAAAAAAAAAAAAAAAAACATTTTTTTTCCCCCAAGCAAAAGACCATCTCTGGTGATTTTTGATATCTCCTTTGCTATTTGTTATAAGACGTTCCAGATTCATTTTGTGCATTTTGTATCTCTGACTTGGAATCAGCCATTTTTTTTAAGGTGCCTAAGTTCCTTTCAGTGGGAAGTGATATCTGGATACCAATATTTGAGGAGCAGCACTGCTCACTGTGGCTGGATTAGTGTTTCTAGGTCCTTTTGGTGGACAGAGCTAGGAGATACATGCCATTAGTTCATGGAAATGTTTCCAGTTCAAATTCAGGGCCACAGAATTGTAACTTTTCAATCTTCAATCCATATTTGATGTAAGAATCTACCAGGAATGACAGAGTTGGAATATCCCATGCTCATCCAGTCTGCTCAGTGTAGGATAGCAATACCAGCAGAACCAACAATAGCAATAATGTGATTATTGAAAATAATTAATGATTTTAACTTATTTTTGTACATATGATATATCCCATTAGACTTGTCAAATTACAGTGTTTTAATATCACTTGAAATTATTTCTCTTTCTTTTTTATGCCACCAACTGGATATATGTTAGGTATACTTGCTTGCAAAGCAGAGACATTACTCTGCCAACAAAGGTCCGTCTAGTCAAGGCTATGGTTTTTCCTGTGGTCATGTGTGGATGTGAGAGTTGGACTGTGAAGAAGGCTGAGCGCCGAAGAATTGATGCTTTTGAACTGTGGTGTTGGAGAAGACTCTTGAGAGTCCCTTGGACTGCAAGGAGATCCAACCAGTCCATTCTGAAGGAGATCAACCCTGGGATTTCTTTGGAAGGAATGATGCTAAAGCTGAAACTTCAGTACTTTAGCCACCTCATGTGAAGAGTTGACTCTTTGGAAAAGACTCATGCTGGGAGGGATTGGGGGCAGGAGGAGAAGGGGAAGACTGAGGATGAGATGGCTGGATGGCATCATGGACTCAATGGACGTGAGTCTGAGTGAACTCCAGGAGTTGGTGATGGACAGGGAGGCCTGGCGTGCTGCGATTCATGGGGTCGCAAAGAGTCGGACACGACTGAGTGACTGAACTGGACTGAACTGATACTTCTACCTTGGAGAAGGAAATGGCAACCCACTCCAGTATTCTTATCTGGGGAATCCCATAGACAGATGAGCCTGGCAGGCTACAGTCCATGGGGTCACAAGAGTTGGACATGAATTAGTGACTAAACCAGCATACTTGTACCTATCTATGTGTATGTCAGGCATATTCTACCATATATACTTGCGTGTGTATATATGTGTATATAAATATATATGTGTATATTTACATAGCTGGAACCCTTTCTTTAGATAAATAGTAACTTGCTATGCACATTTATATCCACTTTGTCTTTTTCACTTCAAGTACAACTCAAAGATCTTCTCATAGTTGTATAAAAAATCTCTTCCTTCGTTTAATTTGTATAGTACTCCATTGTACCACTCTACCATAGTTATTCAACCTGTCTCTTATCACAGTTATTTGTTTTTTATCAGGGTTATTTTTAGGCATTTGTTATTAAAAATAGACCCATAATAAATATTCTAGTGTATATATATTTTCATGTTTTTACCAGAGCAACTTTAGAAGAGATCCCTGAAAGTGGGATCGGTGGGTCAAAGAGTAAAGGCCCATGAAATGTTGTTAATTATCACCAGTTTTATTACCAGCTTCCCTCCCATAAGTACTGCGCTACTTGCACTCCCATCAGTGATGTACCAATGAAGGCTCTGTTTGAATGCCTACATCTTCCTTGCTGGATATTGTAGCAACTGGCATTTTACTTCATCTCTTTTTATTTGGGAACAAAAGGAAAGGGTAACCATCACATTAAGTGACATTTGTTCCAAAAAAAAAAGTTTCAGTGAAGTAAAAATCTAGAGATATAGAAGCAACTCTTGGCTCTCTCCAGGTTGTCATGATGAAGAAAGGTGTTAATCAGGGCTTCCCAGGTGGTGCAGTGGTAAAGAATTTGCCTGCCAGTGCAGGAGACACAGGAGACATGGGTTTGATCCCGGGGTTGGGAAGATCCCCTGGAGTAGGAAATGGCAACCCACTCCAGTATTCTTGCCTGGAGAATCCCATGGACAGAGGAGCCTGGCAGACTGCAGTCAAAGAATTGGACAAGGCTGAGCACACACACACACAAGCTGTTAAACACAGAGAACAGAGCCACCAACTTATGAAAATGGCCACACCCCTTTTGCTGTTGATGTTCGACAAAGTTGTTTCTACCTTTTACTTTGATTTAAGACGGTGTGCATCCTGTTAATCTTTAAAAAGAATTAGCATTTCTTTTTGTTTATCCATTCTGAAACGTTCTGCATTGAAAAAAAAATAACGCGTCAGATTTATATCTTCAGCGTACTATCCTTTATGGCAGTGGTATTCAAGGTATGCTCTGTAGACACTGCCAGTCCACAAATTACTTCCCTCCACAACGAGAAAGTCACACAAATATGAATAAACATCGCAAAACTGCTATAGTCATTTGATGCTGTGATGGTACCGTGTGACCAGTGACTTCTACAAAGATTTTGATACGTGATAGATTATGAATGTCATTATTATAAATAAAAATGATATGGATTGCAAACCCATTATCATGTAATGGATTAGAAATGCAGTCTTTCACCGCAGATGATTTAAGAGGTGCTGCCCTGTGGCTCTGTTTGTCTTTTCCTTTTATGCTGAGGCAATAGTTCAGCATCTTGTGTGCTTCAGAGTCTGCCTTCATCTGATTTAATCTTCTAATAAAATTTTCCTTATTGGTTTGGTTCAGTGCTTTCAAAAATGGGCCTTCGTGTAGAGTTATACAGGTTTCTTGACGTCCTTCCTGCAGAACTTCTCAGGGCCTTTAGATGCTGACACATCAGTCTCTCAGAGGGCAGAGCAGTTTTGCTTGGAAACCTTTTTTGTAAAGTACTTTGTGGCTTCCCTGGTCACTCAGAGGTTAAAGCGTCTGCCTGCAATGCGGGAGACCTGGGTTTGATCCCTGGGTGGGGAAGATCCCGTGGAGTAGGAAATGGCAACCCACTCCAGTATTCTTGCCCGGAGAATCCCATTGATGGAGGAGCTTGGTGGGCTACTGTCCACGGGTTGCAAAGAGTCGGACACGACTGAGCGGCTTCACTTTCACTTTCACTTATGTTACTAGGCTTGCAGATGGGAACCATAGGAAAATCCTGGTGTTGGCTCATAATTTCCTTTCTACAAAAGTGGTATTGTGGGGAAATGTCAACATTTTACAATTCTGTCAAATCATCAACACACTAAATAAAGACTGGGTGAAAATGAACAAGCAAAAACTATTCCAAGAGTTTAGATCACCAGATATGTCTTATCCTCTAAAATTAGCTTCCACTCCACGCCTTTAAAATATCTGGCTACCTATTCTATATTTGCGGAGAAGGCAATGGCACCCCACTCCAGTACTCTTGCCTGGAGAATCCTATGGGCGGAGGAGCCTGGTAGGCTGCAGTCTATGGGGTCTCAAAGAGTCGGACACGACTGAGCGACTTCACTTTGACTTTTCACTTTCATGCATTGGAGAAGGAAATGGCAACCCACTCCAGTGTTCTTGCCTGGAGAATCCCAGGGATGGGGAGCCTGGTGGGCTGCCATCTATGGGGTCACACAGAGTCGGACACGACTGAAGCAGCTTAGCAGCAGCATTCTATATTTGAAAAACTACTTAGAACAAAGCTCCTATAAACACGTTAATACTATGTTTTGTTCACACAAATATATAGAACAGTCTGTTCTGAGGTTTGGTAACTTTCATTTTGTGGAAGTTCTTCCGTGGATGACTCTTAAATCTTGTCAACTTCAGTTGAGACTCAGTCACACTTGAAATTCCCTTCTCTGTGTTTCTAAAGTTCCTCAAATTTCATGTTCTGCTTTTAGCCCTTGCAAACCTAGAACTCTATGCATTCAACCTTTGTTTTCCAAGAGCATAATGCTAACATTCACACAGTCTAGACATAAAGAGCATGGGTTTTGGAAGTGATCACACTTGCTCACAGATGGGGAATGGGTAAGATGTCTGAGGAAGCACTGAGGACTTGAAGCAGATTTGCTTCTGGTGAACCGAACATGATGTGATCTGCCCCCTAATTCCTACCTCTTTGTCTCTATTTCTCTTTATGTTCTATTCTCAAAAAGAATTCTGGAGGCCAGAGTTCAGTGCTCAGTAAGATTTTTCAGTTAGCATCTATTTTTCTTCTTCCTCATTACCAAAACATATTCATTGCAAAACCTTTAGCACATATAGGCTGCTGCTGCCAAGTCGCTTCAGTCGTGTCCAACTCTGTGAGACCCCAAAGATGGCAGCCCACGAGGCTCCCCCATCCCTGGGAGTCTCCAGGCAAGAACACTGCAGTGGGTTGCCATTTCTTTCTCCAATGCATGAAAGTGAAAAGTGAAAAGGAAGTCACGCAGTTGTGTCTGACTCTTAGCGACCCCATGGACTGCAGCCCACCAGGCTCCTCCATCCATAGGATTCTCCAGGCAAGAGTACTGGAGTGGGGTGCCATCGCCTTCTCTGACATATAGGCTAGTGAATATTGAAATAAGAAATCTCTGTACTATCACCTGATATAAACTCTGTAGAAATTCTATGCTCCTCCTTTGGTGCTTGTTTTAAGAATACATATAGTAAACATGTTAAACGTGTATTACACTTGTTGTTCAATTGTTCAGTCGTATCTGACTCTTTGTGACCCCATGGAATGCCGCACGCCAGGCTCCCTGTCCTTTACCAATCCTGGAATTTGTTCAAACTCATCTCCATCGCACTCTGGTGTTCTTGCCTGGAGAATCCCAGGGACGGGGCAGCCTGGTGGGCTGCGGTCTATGGGGTCGCCCAGAGTTGGATACGACTGAAGAGACTTAGCAACAGCAGCAGCACGTCCACTGAGTCGGCGATGCCATCCAGCCATCTCATCCTCGGTTGTCCCTTTCTCCTCCTGCCCCCAATCCCTCCCAGCATCAGGGTCTTTTCAAATGAGTCAGCTCTTCACATCAGGTGGCCAAAATATTAGAGTTTCAGCTTCAGCATCAGTCCTTCCAATGGATATTCAGGACTGATTTCCTTTAGGATGGACTGGTTGGATCTCCTTGCAGTCCAAGGGACTCTCAAGAGTCTTCTCCAACACCACAGTTCAAAAGCATCAATTCTTCGGCGCTCAGCCTTCTTTATACTCCAAGTCTCACATCATACATGACCACTGGAGAAACCATAGCTTTGACTAGATGGACTTTTGTCCACAAAGTAATGTCTCTGCTTTCAAATACGTTGTCTAGGTTGGACATAGCTTTTCTTCCAAGGAGCAAGCGTCTTTTAATTTCATGACTGCAGTCACCATCTGCAACGATTTTGGAGCCCCCCAAAATAAAGTCTGTCACTATTTCCATTGTTTCCCCATCTATTTGCCATGAAGTGATGGAACCAGATGCCATGATCTTAGCTTTTTGAATACTGAGTTTTAAGCCAGCATTTTCACTCTCCTCTTTCACTTTCATCAAGAGGCTCTTTAGTTCTTCACTTTCTGCCATAAGGGTGGGGTCATCTGCATATTCGAGGTTATTGATATTTCTCCCAGCAATCTTGATTCCAGCTTGAGCTTCATCCAGCTCTGTATTGTATATGGGCAGCAATATATGACAGTTTACATTTTATGACATATATAATATTGATTTATATATTGAAAATACCTATTCTTATGTATGTCACTTTATGAGAGCATTTCCCATGAATTTACCTGCATATTAATCTCAGACTCAGGTCTGTTTCCTGGGTTACTTGAGTGTTACCTGCATTTCCTTTTATGGGATATTTTTTATTGTATCTTTTGCCCATTTTGTATTTACTTGGGTTATTGTACTTTTTCTATTGACTTGTATACATAATATCATTTACATACTCTGGACATTAAATTCTTTTTAAATTTTATCTCATTCATCTTTTTTGAGTTTGTGACTTGTCCTCTCCTTATCTTTATGGTGACTGTTGATAAGCAGGTGATCTTATTTTTATGGTAGTGTGATTTGTCCATCATTGTTAATTATTTTGTTTTATTTAAGACAGACTTCCATAATTTGAGTTCAGAAATATATTGTCCACATTTACTTTAAAATGTTATATTTTGTTTTTCACATACACCTTTAATCGTTACAGAATTTATCTTTGTAAGGAGTGTTAGATAGAGATTCAATTTCATTTATTTCTGAAATGATCTTAAATTTATAAATCTTGCAAAACAGTCTTGTTTTTATTAGTGTGTAATTTGGGGGACTTTCTCCTACCACAAAACCACATCTTTTTCGAAAATAACAATTCTTCTTCTTTCTCTCTGGCCCTTATCTTCTAACTCTTTTTCTTGTTTTATGTCATTCACTTGGAGTTCACATTCAATCTTGAATAAAAGTAGTGGTTAGTGAGCATTCTTGTCTTGTTCCTACTTAAGAGAATTGCCTCCTCATTTAATAAGATGTTTGTTTTACCCTTTAACAGGCTAAGGGAATTTTCCCCCCTAATTTCCTAAGGAAGCTTTTTTTTTTTTTTCCCATTATTCTTGGATGCTGAAATTTATCACCTGGCTGTTTTGCATATATATATTTTTTCTTTAACCTTTTAGTGGCATAACTGATAATTATAGATTTCTCTAATGTTTCACTGTCCTTGTATAAATGTATTGAATTCAACTTGATCATGATATATTATCATTTTTATATGCTTCTTAAAACATTTTGCCCGTACATCATTTTAAAAGCTTTTATCTATGTTCACATGTTAAAATGACTTCTTTGTACTCTTCTTTGTCTGGCTTTGATAGTAAAAGTTTTACTAGACCCGTAAATTGAATTGGAGCCTATTTCCTATATTCTTTTTCCTATATTCTGGAGAGTATGGGGGTAAGTTTGGAATGATTGTTTGTTTGAAAGTTTCATAGACTCATTTTAAAAATTTTTGGAGATTGGTGTTTTCTTTGTAGAAATATGTTAAACTACTGGTAAATTTCTTTATTGAGTTACATGGACTTTCTAATTCTTGAGAAATTTTAAATCTATTGCCAGTATGTAGTGATTCCTTGTTTTAAAATATGTGTTGAAATATTCCACAAATGTCCTAAATCACAAATGCATTAATCGTGCATTCCAATAGTCTAGCTGACTACCTTTTGACTTTTTAGAAGTGGTATATTGAAACATCCCACTATGACCATGGACGTGTAATTTTCTCCCTGATTTCTATCATCTACGGATTTATTTCTTTAGAGATATTTTAGTGATGCAAAGACATTTTAATTTTTATGTCTTCCTGGAAAAGTTTAACTTTTTAGTTCAAGATTAAATGTGTGGCGTAGGCCACATTTAATGACTGTAGTGCCCTTTGTGATGATAGGCAGAATGCTAAAATATCCCTCAAGACCTCATCCCCAACTGGTGCACAACCTATATGATCAGAGGACTAAAATCTGATGGCTTTTACCCCATGGTTATGTTGTGGCACAACTGATCTTAAGAAAGGGAGAGGATTTGGAGGGTCTAAGCTAATCACACAAGTCTTTTGAGAGCAGAGCCGTTTCTCTGGCTGGGAACGGCAGAAGTCAGAGAGACTTGAAGCAGAAGAGAGATCCAACCCAAGAGATGTTTTTTGCTCCTGAAATGAGTGGCACCACAGGGCAAGGATAGAGAGCAGCCTCAAAAAGACGAAAAACATCCCTGGTTAACAGCTTGCAAGACAACAGAGACCTCAGTCTTAGAGCAACAAGGAAATAATCTCTTCCA
Source organism: Aepyceros melampus (assembly GCA_006408695.1). Taxonomy (NCBI): domain Eukaryota; kingdom Metazoa; phylum Chordata; class Mammalia; order Artiodactyla; family Bovidae; genus Aepyceros; species Aepyceros melampus. The sequence continues at coordinate 98,469 of SJXQ01011720.1, forward strand.
AAAACCAGAAGGGGCTTGCAGCAAATCTCCCCCTGGTCAGACTCCAGATGGGGGTGCAGATTGCCAATACCTTGATATCAGCTAATGAGGTCCTAAACATAGGTCCTAGCCATGCTGTGCCAGACTTCTGACCACAGAAAGCTGTGAGATGATAAACTGGTGTCTTTTCCAGCTACAATCTGTGACCATTTGTTATGCAGGAATAAGAGAATTAATACACTCTCTCTATCCTTAAGCACTTTTTTTGTCTTAACATGTATTTTGTTACTTACTAATTAGTTATGGCTTTTGTTAGTATTCTAGGTGTATGTTTTCCATCTCCTTATTTTCAGGCTTTCTGTTTTCTTATATTTGGGGTATTATTTTGTAAGTAGCATATACTAAGTTTTAAAAATCCAAACTGAAAATCTGTGTCTTTTAATTTAAGAATTTGTCCAAATACATTTATTGTAATTACTAATGTCTTTGAGTTTGGAGCTACCGTGTTCTTTTCTATGATTAAAAAAAATTTTTTTTGCACTTTATTGTCTTTAAAGAAATGATTTAGCATTTGCTTTTTGTTTCTTTTTTTCTTACTATTTCCTCTTTTATTGTTCAGAAGTTGTACACTCTAATTCTACTCTTAGGGTGGTTAATTTTGAAATTTTGCTATGCATATTTATTAAAATTTGGGAATTATCATGAATTTGCATGTCATTCTTACACATAAAACCACAAAATCTTTCCTAGATTGTTACCATTTATTAAATGTGTAACCAAAGTAAGAAACTTCCTACGGATTCTTTGCCTACTCACTTCACTTCTGAAAACAGGGAGAGGGGCGCTTCCTGTCCTCCCTCCTTTGCTCTGTCCTGCTGATGTCACTGTATGCAACAGAGCTCAGATTCCAGAATTCTTGCTTGCTATGTGCCACTGGGAAAGTTACTTATTCTGTTTGAGATTTACTTTGCTCATCTACCAAATGGGGTGGGCGGTAGTGAGAACTGGCTCACCAAGGGTTTTGTGAGGAGTAAGTATGATAATATATGTATAGCACTTAGATAAATGCTTAGCATTTAATAAGTTGTTTTTATTCTGTATTGGTTTTCTTTTTTGCATCATGACTTCTTTTGCTCATATAGCTTCTCTCCTCTAAGGGTGTGTTATGCTTATGTGTGTCTGTGTTCACACTGTATTCCATTTCCTCTCACCAAATTATATCCCCTAATTAGACAGTCTATTAAGGGCCTTTCTGTATAGGATTTCAAGTGTGAAGGTTCTGTCTGTCATGTAGAGAGTGGTCCCTAAGGAGCGCCATTCTTTGTGTCCTCGTAATACTTCCGAATATAATGTGTCATGGAGTGAATGAGCAGCGTAAACCTGAGGGAGCCTGACCCTAACCCTAAGGGAAACATTATCGTGATTCAGAGCTAAGAAGGCCAAGGCAACTTCAGGAGGTTTATGTAAACTGGATACAATACCAATTTTAACATGTGTATTTGGATTTAAATAAAAGTGAAGTGGAAATCTTTGTTCCAAAATAGGCTTTCATAAAAGGTTTGTGAGATTTTTTTGGTAGCTTTCTAAATCTGACCATGAATGCTTATACCTTTTAATTTAGTGGACTTGAAATTCTTGGCTTCCAAGTAGCATGTTGTAAGAGGGTTATTTCTGGACCTTCTCCACATGTAACATATAAAATTAGCATCCTTCTTTGGCAACTGAAACTCTTCATCTCAAAGCTCTAAGCTAACCCAACTCATCAGACTGTTACAAGCAAAGACTAATTAAATGTTCTTCTGCTTTCAGTTTAAACTCATTATTGGCAGAGATACCTAGAGGTCAGATTTAAGCAGCATGAGTCAAATAAATGATCAGCAGTATTACAATTTCATCAAAAAGTATAATGCTGAAAAAAAAAAAAGAATTACTGCTTTATGATCACATTAAAGCTACAATGTAATTTCAATTGTTGATCCTCAAAGGTTCAACCTATGTGTAAAATGAAGGAAGTCTGCTTAAAGGTTGTCTCAGACCCTCACATTTCTTTGTCTTCTGAGGTTGAGCAGTTGCAGTGAAAATAGCGAAAACATCTGCCTTTCTAAGAACAACAAAAAACCTTCCCACTGTTGCCAAGATGGCTAGAACCCATGCAGTGGAGAAGCTGATGCTGTTAAAAAGTATGCGAGACATCACTTATGACAGTGTAAAAAGACGTGTGCGAGGCCTCTGCTGCCAGGGGCAGGCAGGAGAGCTCTTGGAAGACTGAAAGACATATAGAAAACCTTGTTTTTTTCATTTCTTAAGGAACTGGGAACTTTACAGGCTTGAACATGTTGAATATGGGAATAGACAAACAATATAACAAAGTATCATTGTATATCTCTTTCCAAAAGTTCCACCGGAAAAGAGGAAATTGAATTATTCTGGAGGAAGGCCTCATGAAAAGAAAAAGAAGGAAGACCTCCAGGAGCATTTGAGGAGGGCAGGTGAGTACGGAAGCTGTACTTGCTTTGTCTTCAGAAATCTATACAGAACTGGAGCTTTGCTCCAAGGCATTTTGAATTATTAATTGTATTTAATTACTCTGCCCCACAGTCTTGTGGGGCAATACCACTTTACACATAAGGAAACAAAAGTAAGGCAGATTCAAGAAATAATACTCACAATACTTCTATTGTTTGTCAGGGGTGAACAGCTCACCAGACATCAAAATGGTGCATCAGAAAACATTATCTCAGTGAATCACAACAGCAGTCACAAGGACAGGTCACATGACCCCATGTTAGACGTTAGAGATGGAAGTAGACTGCTGCTGCTGCTGCTGAGTCGCTTCAGTCATGTTCAACTCTGTGCGACCCCATGGACTGCAGCCCACCAGGCTGCCCCGTCCCTGGGATTCTCCAGGCAAGAACACTGGAGTGGGTTGTCATTTTCTTCTCCAATGCATGCACGCATGTTAAGTTGCTTCAGTTGTGTCCAACTCTGTGTGACCCCATGGATGGCAGCCCACCAGGCTCTCTGTCCACGGGATTCTCTAGGCAGGAAGACTGGAATGGGTTGCCATGTCCTTCTCTCAGAAGTAGACTGCTGCTGCTGCTAAGTCGCTTCGGTCGTGTCTGACTTGTGCGACCGCATAGACGGCAGCCCACCAGGCTCCCCCATCCCTGGGATTCTCCAGGCAACAACACTGGAGTGGGTTGCCATGTCCTTCTCCAATGCATGAAAGTGAAAAGTGAAAGTGAAGTCATTCAGTCGTGTCCGATTCCTCGTGACCCCGTGGACTGCAGCCTACTAGGCACCTCCATCCATGGGATTTTCCAGGCAAGAGTACTGGAGTGGGGTGCCATTGCCTTCTCCAGCTACCCTCAAAGACACGTTGCAAAGGAATGGCAGGGTCAGGACTTGAACCCATGCCGGTTTGATTCCCAAGTCTTGCAACTTTTAAAACAGTTCTCTAATAAAATTCTCCCCCACACAGTACCCTGCTGATAAGTCCAGGGAACTCCAAGGGGGCCGCAAGGGCACAATAGACAGTTCTGTTTGCACCACACAGCTCCTGAAAGTCAGCACCGCTGTAAGGAGTCACCATGGCGGCTGGCGGTCCAGTGTCCGAGCAAATCCTGGGATGGCCCCACAGGCCATTTCCTTGTGGGGCTCCCACAGGTGCTGTGTGTCATCCACGGCACGGCCCATCTTCGTGAGCTTCAGCTTCTGCCTTTGTCATCGTCTCTGCCGCTGGTGTAAATTGGTGCCCAAGTTTCCACGTCTCCCTCAGGATGTGAGAGCCAACAATGCCCATCTTATAGAGTGGGCAAGACTCCTGGGCTCTTCACAGTCATCTGCATTGCCCTTTATCCAGGGACCAGCTGGCCTTCGTGTGGCTGGGTCCAAGCTCCTTGAACTTCTCAACTCACCTCTGGCTTTTCTTATCCTCAAGGGGCTTCAGAGTTACCTCAGAGGTCTCCCTGCCCAGCTCAGTGCCTTGCAGACATTTGCTTCCCCAAGCCAACAATTTTCTGAGAAATTCAGTCTCCCGAGGCAGTGGTGAGCTTCTTTTGCTACAGACTCATCAAAGGAGAAATGCAGCATCTCCCTTCTTTCCTTTCAGTGAGAGACACCAGCAGTGTCTCTAAAGGACTGACTTTTGCTGAGGCCAGGTGGTGATACAGGGAGTGGTAATGGTGCCTCAGACTTCAGACCCAGCCAGGCATTTGTGTCCAGATCCCACAGCTGTTTGACCTTCTGCAAGTCACTGAACTCTCTGCTCTCAGAGCTTTTCCATTTGTCAAATGGAGATCATATTCTTACTTCCTGGATGGTTGTGAGGATGAAATGTGTACAGTCATGGGAAGGTCTAGAGCAGGCTTTGAGACAAAGTAAGTGCTGTGTGGTGAGTGTTCAACAAAATTAAGAGGCATGTTCTCAAGGTGTTTCCATCATATTGTCATAGGAGGGGTTGGGAGGAGGCTGTGTACTTCAAGGACAAAAAAGGCTAGCCTGACTCTGGACGATTTAAGAGACTGGGAAGGGGAGACAGAAAATTAGGAGTAATGTAGGGGACAGGGCCAGACTGCCACCTGTGATAGAAGAGAAATAGATACTTGGTCTCTGTCCCTGGCTCCCAGCACACAGCTCCTACAGCCATTGGAGTCTCTGAAGGTGAGAGTCATTTGTGTGATGATGAGATGATTGGTACTGAGGATGAATCTGGTCCCTAGAAAAACCAAGTGATGACTGGGGGATTGGAACTTGAAACTCCATCTCTGACCTCTGTTGCTGGTGTGCCGGGGTCCAGCCCCAGTGGATTCAGGGTAATTCAAAGCGGGAATGGCGTGGCGAGGGAGATGTATAGATTTAGAGAGAGATAAGAAAAGAGTTTGCAGTTAAGAGAATAGAGGAGAGAAAGAGGCTGAATAACTTGGATTATGCAGAAAGCTAATAAAACCTCGAGAGAAGAGGTTTGCACCATCTACGTAGGCCACTGGCGCCCACTTGAATAGCAGAGGGTGCCCCACCTTGGGCTCCCTCTCACATGGGTCTTAGAAGCCAGGGCAAGTAAGTAGACATGGTGAGCCTCCATGCTCCAGATGGGAATTCAGCCTGAAAAGAAGAGGGAGGGAGAGGGAGAAAGAGAGAGAGAGAAAGTCGACAAGGGGGAGCCAGATTCCAAGAAACTAGTTCGAGAAACTAGTCTGAGAAACTGGTCCATCCTTTATTGTTCAGGAAAGCTTTTTATACTTTTGGTTGTACATAGAGATCAATGGATAATACAAAGTTATGCAGCGTCAGCGGCCCTGACTCCTCGAGACCAGGCTTTCTCTCTGCATACCTAGCTGTATACACAAGTCTTAGGTGATTTACATCATCTTCTGGCCAGAAGGCCTATTAGCATTTTACGGCCCTTTTCTGATAAGGGTCTGTCAACCAGAAAACTTATTTGCCTTAATAGTATTGTTCTTCCCAAAGTCTGGTGCCACTCTCAGAAAGCACTAAATAAAGTTACATTCTTACATAGCAAGGACACAACAATTTATAACAAAGAAAGAGGAGTACAGTGATTCATAACAAAGAGAAAATTAATTAACTCAAAAGTCTAGTGTTGCTAACATCAAAACTACTTTATTCCATTTTCTATATCCCAATTACATTGATTAATATCCTCCCAGGTGCCTAAAAGATAAATAATATGGAGGCTTGGCAGCAGTCATTGACTCAACAGTGAAACCCATCACCAATATAATTTTTAGCTTTTTAGAAAAGGCTCTATATCTTTAAGATGCTTTAAGCTTCATGCCTCTGGCAGTTGGGGGGCTGTAAACAATCACACATGTAGTTGTAAAAATCCGGACAGATTGGTCAGGTAAGTTAGAAAGCTATCAGAGGGGTTTAAGCCGAGACATTCTCTTTATATGCAGGAGACTGTCAATTGGAGATCTAAGTTAACTTTTTCCAAAGAAAGGTGGTCGGGGATAGCCCCCTGTTATGTCAGAAGAGTGGAAAGCACAGTACAATAAGGCAGGCAGACTCTGGTTTTGGGGGTAGTTGCTCGAGAAAATTCAGTGAGGCTCCCTTAAGGCCTGACTCACCTTTGCCTGTTGGACCCCTTAACCTCATAACCTTTGCCATGGGCAGGACTCCTCATGCTGGCTCCCGGCACTGGTGGAAAGGAACTGGAGGTTAAGTTCATTTCAATGACCAATTAGTGAATCAACCATTCTGACATAATGAAACTTCCATAAATAACCCCAAATGATGGGGTTTGGGGAACCCCCAAGTTGGTGAGAATGTGGAGATTCTGAAAAGGTGGCACCTAGAGAGACCACGGACGGTCCTCCATACGTGACCCTATGAAACTCTGCCACATGGCTGCAGTCCAGTTGTATCCTTTATAATTAAACAGCAAAGGTAAGCAAAGTGTTTCCCGAAGTTCTAATGAGCTGCGGTCCCTGATGATGGGGTCGTGGGGACCTGCACTTTATAACCAGCTGTTAGAAGTTCAGGTGCAATGTGGAGCTTGTTACTAGTCTGAAAATGGGGCAGTCCTGTGGGGCTGAGCCTTTAACTTGTATTTCTGGTAGTTCATGTCAGAATTGGTTGAATTGTAGGACACTCAGTTGGTGTCCAGAGAGTTAGAGAATGGATTGATGTGAGGAAAACACTCTACATGTGGTGTCAGAAATTGTGTTGAAAAGCAGTGCAGGTCCTGTGAGCCCCCATAGGAGGCTGGCTGTAACCCACGTAGGCAGGGCTTTCAGGCACCATGGCCTTAAAGAGTCCAGAGGCTGAGACTCTTTGTTTGGAGGGGGTGGAATGACACCAGGAATGGAATTTTAAATAACCCATGCAGCCCTGAGCTGAAAGCTATGCAGGTGCCTGAGAGCCTGGGTCTTCCTTCATGACTCTGAGCATGTAAGTTCCCTAGATATCACATGACTAAAGGCAAGAGAAGAAGGCCCTTGAAAGTGACTTGATTAATGTTGGATTGCTCATAAATTTTGCCGAGTGTGAGCTGGGTCTGGATATAATTTCTTTTCTCAAAAACAAACAAAACTGGATTGTGACCTTTGTTGCTTTCAAATCTATCAGCTATATTGATCTTTTTTATTCTTTCATCTGGCTGCTTTTTAAGTATTATGGACAATTGTAAGGCTGGGATGATTTTGCCAAGTGTGGTGGAATTTTATCATGAATTGTGGGAAGCAAAAAGCTGCAAACAGCTTGAGGGAATACTATTGGAAAAGAGTTATGATTTTCACCAAAATTTGCGTTTCTAGTGCTGTGAAAGTGCTAAACTCAATATGCCAGCAAATTTGGAAAACTCAGCAGTGGCCACAGGACTGGAAAAGGTCAGTTCTCATTCCAATCCCAAAGAAAGGCAATGCCAAAGAATGCTCAAACTACCACACAATTGCACTCATCTCACACACTAGTAAAGTAATGCTCAAAATTCTCCAAGCCAGACTTCAGCAACACGTGAAGTGTGAACTTCCAGATGTTCAAACTGGTTTTAGAAAAGGCAGAGGAACCAGAGACCAAATTGCCAACATCCGCTGGATCATGGAAAAAGCAAGAGAGTTCCAAAAAAAAAAAAAAAAACATCTATTTCTGCTTTATTGACTATGCCAAAGCCTTTGACTGTGTGGATCACAATAAACTGTGGAAAATTCTGAGAGAGATGGAAATACCAGACCACCTAACCTTCCTCTTGAGAAACCTGTATGCAGGTCAGGAAAAAACAGTTAGAACTGGACATGGAACAACAGACTGGTTCCAAATAGGAAAAGGAGTCCGTCAAGGCTGTATATTGTCACTCTGCTTATTTAACTTATATGCAGAGTACATCATGAGAAACAGTGGACTGGAAGAAACACAAGCTGGAATCAAGATTGCCAGGAGAAATATCAATAACCTCAGATATGCAGACACCACCCTTATGGCAGAAAGTGAAGAGGAGCTAAAAAGCCTCTTGATGAAAGTGAGAGAGGAGAGTGAAAAAGTTGGCTTAAAGCTCAACATTCAGAAAATGAAGATCATGGTATCTGGTCCCATCACTTCATGGGAAATAGATGGGGAAACAGTGGAAACAGTGGCTGACTTTATTTTTGGGGGCTCCAAAATCACTGCAGATGGTGACTGCAGCCATGAAATTAAAAGGCGCTTACTCCTTGGAAGGAAAGTTATGACCAACCTAGATAGTATATTGAAAAGCAGAGACATTACTTTGCCAACAAAATCCGTCTAGTCAAGGCTATGGTTTCTCCTGTGGTCATGTATGGATGTGAGAGTTGGACTGTGAAGAAGGCTGAGCACCGAAGAATTGATGCTTTTGAACTGTGGTGTTGGAGAAGACCCTTGAGAGTCCCTTGGAGTGCAAGGAGATCCAACCAGTCATCCTAAAGGAGATCAGTCCTGAATATCCATTGGAAGTACTGATGCTGAAGCTGAAACTCCAATACTTTGGCCGCCTCATACGAAGCGTTGACTCATTGGAAAAGACTCTGATGCTGGGAGGGATTGGGGGTAGGAGGAGAAGGGGAAGACAGAGGATGAGATGGCTAGATGGCATCACGGACTCAATGGACGTGAGTCTGAGTGAACTCCAGGAGTTGATGATGGACAGGGAGGCCTGGCGTGCTGCTATTCATGGGGTCGCAAAGAGTCGGACACGACTGCATGACTGAACGGAACTGAACTGAGTGATGTAAAAAATAGTGAGCTAGCCATTGCTTTCCCAGCCCCTTTTGATGACATAAGAGAGAGTTCTCATGATGGGTAAGGACTCTTAGGGAGGGGTGTACTCCCCTCCTGAAAGGACGTCTCCATCCTTTAAAATATTGAAGTTGGCTTCTGCCTTGCACAGCCAATATGGTGGCTACTGAAACTCAGTATCTCTAACTCACGTAGAGATCAGGCTGGAAGCCTTCTGCTCCCCCTTCTTCTAGGAATTCACAGAAGGTCTTAGAAGAGGTGGGAAGACCTCCAATTTTAGAGTCGATAGACTTGAGTCTAACTATTTCAGTTATCTGATGTAACAGATCTTTGGCTGTCTTCAGAACAGCTTAACTGTCAGAAAGGCAGGGACCTGGTTCTGGTTGAGCTGGTACTGGATTCAAGTCCTGACTTGGATAATTACCAGCTGGAAGGCTTTGTGCAAGCTGTTTAATTTCTTTGTACCTCAGGCTTCCCACCTCCCTTTTTAAAAAGAGGCTAATAAGAAACACTTAATTGCTATGAGGATTAAATACAAAGCACTTTACCTTGCAAGTAACATGCACTTGGAATAATTGTGGCATGTGATAAGGACTCACGCGGGCTACCATTCTGCAACTGATGCTAGTATCCTGTGCCCTGGGGAACCCCTTATGTGGCCACTGAAGTCCTACAGGAATGCAGATCGGCGGGCGGTGGGGCTGTCGCATTTTCTGGTCTCTACACTGGAGAGTCACAGTGATGGCCCAGCTGGATGGTAGGCTTTGTTTACCACCAGACATCAGAAAAGGCCAGATGTCTTGAATGGCCTGGGGTGTGGACTCCCAGGGCCTATTGTATCAGAAGGCAGAAGAGCTTCCTGGGAGATGGTTGGGGAACCATCTGAGACTCACCATGGGGGAAATGTTGTCACGTACACAGTGTGGCTGATTAATCATGGCCAAGTTGTTGTAGATGAGGGAAGTGTGTGTGTCTTCGTTGGTCAGTCCTGGCCAACTCTTTGTGACCCCAGGGACTGTAGCCTACCAGGCTCCTCTGTCCATGGGATTTTCCAGGCAAGAGTCCTGGAGTGGGTTGCCATTTCCTTCTCCAGGAGATCTTCCCAACCCAAGGATGGAACCTGGGTCTCCCTCATGGCAGGCAGATTCTTTACTATCTGAGCCCATAGGGAAGCCCCAGATGAGGGCAGAGAGGATACCAAATACATCACGGGGAGCTATTCTGCTCTGTCCTGAATCTCCTAGTTATTGAATCCTATAGAAGTTAGAGGCTTTGGGGAAAAACAAAAGCACTGTTCTCATGGACACCTCTGCTAGGAATCCTCAGGAAACTCCCTTATGTAACCGTTTTCTTTTTCCCCCGGAATTGAGAGTATTTATGGATTGTGACCAATTTTTCTAAGCAAAGGAGGCCTGGGAAACACCACTCAGATTCCTAACAGCTGTTCACGTGGATTTCTGAATGTTTTTTATGATGGGCAGAGAACGTCATGCCTTTCTTTTGGTGACGAAGAGAGTCTTGGGGGATTGGTGAGGACTAAATGCTCAATTGACTGCGCTCATCCCAACAGTCAAAGCAAAGGGATCACGCCCTTTGCTCCACAGCTGGCAGGTATGCAATGATTTTTCAGAAAGATTGGCCTGGTTGAGGGACATTCCCACTTCAAAATTCTGCTCAAAGGGTACAAAGTCTCAGGGATGAATAAAAATAAGTTCTGGAGATCTGCTATGCAGCGTAGTGCCCGTTGCTAACAACGCTGTATTATGTGCTTAAAATTTGCTAAGAGGGTAGGCTGGTGTCCCAAGGATGGAAGAGCAGGTGACCAAGCAGGGTCCTAAAAGCCAGGAACAGAAAGAGCAGACCCTTAGTGCCCTCCCTGCCCCCACATTATAACTCCTGAGGATTTTTGGACCCTCCTGGGCAGTATAGTCTGTCTCCTCTCCTACCCGCATGCTGCTGCTGCTGCTGCTAAGTCGCTTCAGTCGTGTCCGACTCTGTGCTACCCCATGGACGGCAGCCCACCAGGCTCCCCTGTCCTTGGGATTCTCCAGGCAAGAGCACTGGAGTGGGTTGCCATTTCCTTCTCCAATGCATGAAAGTAAAAAGTGAAAGTGAAGTCGCTCAGTCGTGTCCGACTCTTAGCGACCCCATGGACTGCAGACCAGGCTCCTTCATCCATGGCTTTTCCAGGCAAGAGCACTGGAGTGGGTGCCATCGCCTTCTCCGTCCTGCCTATACAAGGAGAAGGTATCCTTGTGTACGTACCTCATCCAGTCAGCAAATGAGCTGCAAGACCTCTGTCCCACTCCTTGGACCCTGACTATGAGAATAGACCCACCTTCAACACAGGCTCTCCCTGACCGTCAGGAAGCCGGCCCCTCAGTGACTCCCCCTCCCCCACTCTAGTAGCCTTTATCCTCCTTTCTTTCTGCCTCCTGTCTGGAAATTCTTTTCAAACCCATGCACAGACCGCAACAGGTAGATCTTATGTCAACTGTTCTTATACAAACAAAAAATTTACAATAATAAAAATAACAACAATATTTTATTGTTGTAAAAATTTACAACAATAAAAAACAACAATAATGAGATGACAATAAGGTGGTGGGAGGAAAGTCTGGTTGGGGACGGACATTGTTTATGGCCTTGATGCTGGTGATAGTTTCATGCGTGTATACTTAGCCCCAAACCCAATGAGTTACAGGTATCAAATGTGTACAACTTTCTACATGTCAACACACCTCAAAAAAATGGCTTAAAAAATAATGTTAAAAAAAAAAATCCCTGGTGGAAGCTTTTCTTCTGTCTTGTCCCATGTTTTCTCACACGGGCATCTTTGCCTCTGGCTCAGGTCCAGGAAGATACCAGAATCTCCTGAAGACAACTGCGCTTGCCTGTTCTCTTTGGTCTGCATTTCAGATAAATGTTTAGCTCCAACTCTGAGTGATATGCTCCTCTCCCCTTGCCCTCCAACTCCTAAGGCACTCTACCCTTCCAAGAAAAGTGGTTTCCTTCACAAAGCCCTGTTTCGAGATAGACTTTTATCTTAAAGATATGTAATGTACCCCACCCCTCCAGGAAGAATGAGGTGAAGGAGAAGTTAGTTAACCTTAGAATAAGACTGGGGCACACCAGACCCACTCCAGCAGGGGAAGCTGGCTTCCACTGGACCCTGGCCTGTTTGCACGTGACTGGCCTTGGGAACCAGAAATCAAGAGCTGTGGGCAGGCCAGGACACACCACGGAGTAGATTACTGATCTTTTACGGAATATCGGCTCACAGTACCCCTGGGATAAAAGACCTCCCATAGGACTTGGGGTCAGGAAGCTTTCACCTTGGTTACCCTCTGGGGCTTCGGCTTTTGTTCCAGATAGATTCCCTTATGGTTAATTTTCTAAAAATCCAGTAAAACCTCCTGTTCTAGAGATTTACTGATGAAATTCTCCGCAGGCCACCTCCCCAGGAGCGTTTGAGAACTCCCATATATCAAGGCTGCTGAATTATACATTCCTTAAATAGAATGCTTCAATTTATTGTTGAGTGCCTTGACAGTTGCCCTATTTATCTGATATTGCTAATCTGACTTAATCTAATTGAACCAGAGAGAGAGAAAAAAAAAGGCTGTTTGGCGCCACAAAATTCAATGGAACTCTCTTCCCTTTCTGACCACAAAACTCGCTGCTTGATTGTACAAATATCTGTGGGCTTGGTGGAGGTGAGCGCTAATTTGTTGTTTAGTACAAAGCTGGAAATGTTAGGAGAGTGCTAAGAAAAAGAGGACCGGAGTGCATGTGGCATTCTAAATACTTGGGAAAGGCTGAGGCCCCTGCAGATAGGACTCGGCAAGTAGAAGCTTGCAGAGAATCTGGAAGGAAATAGGTAAACAGAACAAGCAACAAGAAAAACAGGCAAGAACCTGTTCCAGGGGTAAAAAGGCATCCCCCCACCCCGGTATGGATATGCCTACATTTGCCAGTTTACTGCATTTGATTTTTGCTTTAGAAATTGGTTTAGGAATGCTAAGGGAGGGAATGATTTAAGGAGTCATAATGCCTCAGCCTGGAAATGGGAATACTTAACAATGAGAAACAATCAAATAATTAAAAATTGCAAATATGCCTTTCTTTATGCATCTCTAAAATAGGTGTAGTGTCCCATTAGGAAGATGAATTAGTTAATGACTAGGAAGCACTTGAGACCCTCAGGTGGAAGCTTTATTGCTCCTTTGTTTTTATTTGTCTGAGTTAACCGTTCTGTGTGGCAAGGCAACACGTCTCTAACTTGAATTTGTACCTGGATCCCAGGTGGTGCTTGTTAAAAGGAAGGCTCTGATTCTGCAGGTTTGGGGTGTGGCTGAAAAATCTGCATTTCGGACATCCTTCCAGCAAGTTCAGTGCTACTGGACCACACTGGCAAAACTAGGATCTAAAATCCCTCTTTCTCAAAGTGGGCTGAACGTTGGGATCGGTTGGAGAGCTTGTAAAACACTCCCCAGAGGTTCTCATTGGCCAGGCATCGGAGTTTTTAAGCACATGGCTTTGTTACTGACAGCAAGTTCACAAGTTCCTCTGCCCACCCCGCAGTGAGCAAGCAAACTGAAACATCCGTGTTTGGAGCAGAGGAACGTTTACTCAGGGCCATGCAAAGAGAATGGGCTCCTGCTCAAAAAATCCCAAACTCCCTGAAAGGTTTGGAGAAAGCAGTTTTGAAGGCCACCTGAGGGAGGGCTGCCAACTGTGCCAATTGCACCAGTCAGCACAATTCTCCAATTGGCTGGTGGTCGGCTAGGTCAGTGCTATCAATCCTGGGGCACCAGTGGGTCTGAGGGCTGTGCTGATGATCATCAAGAAGTCACCTTGTCCCCTTTGGTGCTGGTTTCACACCTGAAAACTTCAGGAAATGTGTGTGAGCTGCCATTATCTGGGCACTTCAGGGAGGAGCTGAAGCAGACGATGGGAGGGTCTGCGCCAGGAAGACCCCTCAGAGTCCTGCTTGCTTACAGCGCTTCCTCTCCCTCTGACCGTGAGTCCAGCGTGCAGCGGGGTTTGAGGGCCCCGGGAGTCTCAGGAGCAGGGCTTACGCTCACCCCAGAAGCCGGCTCTGGGGAGGAGATGCGAAAGCGAGGCGAAGTCTCAGCTCTGCCCCTGCCATGGCGTGGTCGCTCAGCGAACCTCGACTGTTACCGTCACAGCCTGGGACCTGGGCCCTGCGCTGCGTGCTTGAAAGTGAAAGTGACGTCGCTCAGTCATGTCCAACTCTTTGTGACTGCAAGGACTGTAGCCTACCAGGCTCCTCTGTCCATGGGATTTTCCAGGCAAGAGTCCTGGAGTGGGTTGCCATTTCCTTCTCCAGCGGATCTTCCTGATCCAGAGATTGAACCCAGGTCTCCCTCATTGTAGGCAGATGGTTTACTGTCTGAGCTTACACCTGGACAAACATCTCCCCAAGAACAGAACACAGAGAGACAAATACCTGCCTGGAGGTGCAGCTGGGGCAGATCCTGAACAGTAAGATACATAAAGACCGAAAACCCAACTGCTTCTTCCCAGGTGCTGGGAGCAGAGCAGGACGCGGTGCCCCTGCCCCCGGGACCACCCGGTGGCCTTCCCAGCTGAGCTGCCCCTCCAGTCTGACCCGGGGGTCCCTCTCCAGTCCTCTCCATTTCAGGGGCTGCCCCTGGCCCCACAATCGACAGCAAGCAAGGGGCCTCGTGACCTGTTTTCATGCCCTTGCGCTGCAGCGCAGCCCCAGAGAGCCTGAATCCATCATCCGGCCTCTTATCAATGTCTCTTGACTGAAGAGTCCAAGCACCCTCATCGGTAACAGTAGGGGCAGCTCGGTCTATAATAACATATACTCCCCAAGGCGCAGACACTACCAGCCCGCGGAAAATCGGTAGTGGTAGACACCAAGATCGGCAGAGGACAGAGGACCTCGGCCGGTGTTAGAGGCGCAGCAGATTTTGCTATGTGAGCAGAAAAAGAGAGAAAGAAACGGGTGGCTTTAAAATTCTGCATCATAGCCCTGAGGATTCTGGGAACTTGAGAAGGAAGCTTAAAAGTATGGCTCACACTGGGGATAACAGGATGGCAGGCCCTCAAACAATTAAAAGTTAAAGCATCATATGATTCAGCAATTCTACTTTTGAGTATATTTCCAAAAGAGTTGGAAACAGGACCTGGAGGAGATGCTCGTACCCCTACGCTCACAGGAGCGCCTTCACAGTAGCCAAAACGTGGAAACAACGCGTGCCCAACAGTGGAGGAATGGGTAAATAAAATGTGATACATATACACAGCAGAGCGCTATGCCGCTTTGGAAAGGGAGGGAGTGCTGACACCCGCTCCCATGTGGGTGAGCCTTGAGGACATCACGCTGGCTGAAATGAGCAGGCACAGAAAGGCAGACACTGCAGGCTCCACGTACCCGTGGCACCCAGAGCAGCCACTTCACTGAAACAGGAAGCAGAGCAGCACACGCCAGGCGCTGCAGAAGCGGGGCGGGGAAATACCATTTTGTGAACGTAAACTTTCATTTTGGCAAGATGAAAGAGTTCTGGAGATTTGCTGCCCAACAGTGTGAGTTACTTAACACACATGAGCTATACGCTTCAAAACAGTTATTTCTGTTTACCCTCAGTTTAACTCTATGGAATAGATTCAAGGACCATCTCATTTTTCTGATGAGGAAATTGAGACTGAGAGAGAGGTTGAAGTTTTCTGAGAGACTAAGAACTGAGATGCAAGCCAAAACTAAAACTGTGCTCTTAACGACCGCACTGTTCTATGCATATAATACACTGTCAGGGTTCATTTGATTTTAACCCCACAGGCTCATGTTACTCAGTGCTTAGAAAACGCGAGCCACTTAGTCTCTGCAATAGAGAAACACTAGCAGCTAACTTATTCAAGTATTTGAAAAGTTTTAATACTTTTCTCAAAAAAAAGAGGTGTATTGAAAAAAGAATGCATTTAGAAACACTTTGACTTCATAAAAGTCTGATGTTGACATATTGTGTTACTAGACATATCCTGGATTTTTGTTTTTAAAGGCAGGCAATGACATTTATTGGGTATACTAAAGATTTCTTGAGTTTTTAACTTTACATTTAATTGTGTATTTTCCATGCTGTAAAGAAGCAAGGTCCAATGCTGTAAAGAGCAATACTGCATAGGAACCTGGAATCTTAGGTCCACGACTCAAGGCAAATTGGAAGTGGTCAAATAGGAGATGGACAGTCTAGGAATCAGTGAACTAAAATGGACTAGAATGGGTGAATTTAACTCAGATGACCATTATATCTACTACTGTGGGCAGGAATCCCTCAGGAGAAATGGAGTAGCCAACATGGTCAACAAAAGAGTCTGAAATGCAGTACTTGGGTGCAATCTCAAAAATGACAGAATGATCTCTGTTCATTTCCAAGGCAAGCCATTCAATATCATGGTAATCCAAGCCTATGCCCCCAACCAGTAATGCTGAAGAAGCTGAAGTTGAACAGTTATATGAAGAGCTACAAGACCTTTTAGAACTAACACCCCCAAAAAATGTCCTTTTCATTATAGGGGAATGGAATGCAAAAGTAGGAAGTCAAGAAACACCTGGAGTAACAGGCACATTTGGCCTTGGAGTATGGAATGAAACAGGGCAAAGGCTAATAGAGTTTTGCAAAGAGAATGCACTGGTCACAGCAAACACCTCTTCCAACAACACAAGAGAAGACTCTACACATGGACATCACCAGATGGTCAACACCGAAATCAGATTGATTCTATTCTTTGCAGCCAAAGATGGAGAAGCTCTGCACAGTCAGCAAAAACAGCTCAGATCATAAACTCCTTACTGCCAAATTCAGACTTAAATTGAAGAAAGTGGAGAAAACCACTAGACCATTCAGGTATGACCTAAATCAAATCCCTTATGATTATACAGTGGAAGTGAGAAATAGATTTAAGGGTCTAGATCTGATAGACAGAGTGCCTGATGAACTATGGATGAAGGTTTGTGACATTGTACAGGAGACAGGGATCAAGATCATCCCCAAGAAAAAGAAATGCAGAAGAGCAAAATGGCTGTCTGGGGAGGCCTTACAAATAGCTGTGAAAAGAAGAGAAGTGAAAAGGAAAAATGTAAGCAT
>SJXQ01011721.1:0-11797 GCA_006408695.1 Aepyceros melampus
CGACTAAGGTCCGTCTAGTCAAGGCTATGGTTTTGCCCTTGGTCATGTATGGATGTGAGAGTTGGACTGTGAAGAAGGCTGAGCGCCGAAGAATTGATGCTTTTGAACTGTGGTGTTGGAGAAGACTCTTGAGAGTCCCTTGGACTGCAAGGAGATCCACCCAGTCCATTCTAAAGGAGATCAGTCCTGGGTGTTCTTTGGAAGGAATGATGCTAAAGCTGAAGCTCCAGTGCTTTGGCCACCTCATGCAAAGAGTTGACTCATTGGAAAAGACCCTGATGCCGGGAGGGATTGGGGTCAGGAGAAGGGGACGAGAGAGGATGAGATGGCTGGATGGCATCACTGACTCGATGGACGTGAGTCTGAGTGAACTTTGGGAGATGGTGATGGACAGGGAGGCCTGGCGTGCTGCGATTGATGGGGTCGCAAAGAGTCGGACACGACTGAGCGACTGAATTGAACTGAACTGAATTGTGCTAATATGCAGTATCTGGTTTTCTCTTTCTAACTTCACTGAATATACGATATCTGGTTTTCTCTTTCTGACTTCACTCTGTATAATAGGCTCCAGGTTCATTCACTTTATTAGAACTGAGTCAATTTTTTATGCAACAAGTATTAATAGAAATTCTCCTTTATCCATATTTTTGAATGCATAATTCTGTCATATGCAGAGAAAATGGTGGCTTCTGTGAACACCAAGGTTCAAACTGTGCACAAAATGCTTGCAAAAATAATCACCACGTGAGTGACATGCGTCATGACGGATGCCTTTCCAACTTGGCTTCAGACATTTCTTCAAAAAAAAGTTTATTTCCTGCTATGTCTTTATGTAATTATACACAGCATGATTAGATGGGAAAAAAAAGATTCCCTAAATACCATGTACAACTAGAATGAAGTTTTAATCAATTCACTGATTTTAAATTGTTTCAAAATATTTCCTGGGTACTAAAACGACCATGCTTAACCTTTCTTATTTTAGTAGAAATTAAATTCTATTTTTCTTGACCAATACATTTTGCTCAAGATACAATACTAGATGCTTAAAATCTTAATCAGAAAATACATATTAAAGTGAGATATTACCTTTTGCCTATCAAGTTGGTAATGACTAAGAATGAAAGTATTTAGTTTAGCTAACATGTGGGGAAGGAAGAAATCTTATATTTTTCCAGGGGAAGTCTAATCACTACACATTTGTGTGTGTGTGTAGAATTTGTATTTCATATCTTTCTCACAGAAAGTTTACAACAGCTTTACGAACAGATAGCACTTGAGTCTAACTTGAGTTTGCACATCAGCGTCATTCACTTTTTCTAAAAAATTAATATATTTATTTTAACTGGAGTCTAATTACCTTATAATACTGTAGTGGTTTTTGCCATACATTGACATGAATCAGCCATGGGTGTACCTGAACACCCCTCCCACCTCCCTCCCCATCCCATCCCTCAGGGTCATCCCAGTGCGCCAGCTTTGAGTGCCTGGTTTCATGCATCGAACCTGGACTAGTGATCTGTTTCACATATGGTAATATACATGTTTCAATGCTATTCTCTCAAATCATCCCATCCCTCGCCTTCTCCCACAGAGTCCAAAAGTCTGTTCTTTATATCTGTGTCTCTTTTGCTGTCTCACATATAGGGTCATTGTTACCATCTTTTTAAATTCCATATATATGCATTAATATACTACACAACTGTTTTTCTTTCTGACTTATTTCGCTCTGTATAATAGGCTCCAGTTTCATCCACCTCATTAGAATAGATTCAAATGTGTTCTTTTTAATAGCTGAGTAACACTTTAGGGCAAGTGTAGACACTATAATCTTTTTGTAGGCCAATTTAGCCATATGTATTTAAAGCCATGGGCTTCTCTTGTGGCTCAGCTGGTAAAGAATCTGCCTGCAATGCAGCAGACTTGGGCTTGATCCCTGGGTTGGGAAGATCCCTGGAGAAGGGAAAGGCTACCCACTCCAGTATTCTGGCCTGGAGAACTCCATAGACTGTAGAGTCCATGGAGTCACAAAGAGTTGGACATGCTGAGCAACTTTCACTTCACTATTTAGTGCCATTAAGAAATATTTATTCCCTGTGACTTCCTTGGTGGCCCAGTGGTTAAGACTTCACCTTCCAATCCAGGGTGTATGAGTACAATCCCTGCTGAAGAGGATGTCTGATTTTCTCTTTCTGACTTCACTCTGTAATAGACTTTAGGTTCATTCACCTCATTAGAATGAAACTAGGATTTTATATTCCACATTTTTATATAGCTCCCACATGGCTCGTGGCCAAAAAACAGAACATAAAACAGAGGCAATACTGTAACAAATTCAATAAAGACTTTAAAAAATAGTCCACATCTGCAAGGAGATCCAACCAGTCCATTCTGAAGGAGATCGGCCCTGGGATTTCTTTGGAAGGAATGATGCTAAAGCTGAAACTCCAGTGGTTTGGCCACCTCATGGGAAGAGTTGACTCATTGGAAAAGACTCTGATGCTGGGAGGGATTGGGGGTAGGAGGAGAAGGGGACAACCGAGGATGAGATGGCTGGATGGCATCACTGACTCGATGGACGTGAGTCTGAGTGAAGTCCGGGAGTTAGTGATGGACTGGGAGGCCTGGTGTGCTGCGATTCACGGAGTCGCAAAGAGTCAGACACGACTGAGCGACTGAACTGAACTGAACTGAATTTTTAGTTAGGCAAGCCTAAGTAAAACATTTATGACATTTTGAAAAAAATTATTAAGAAATATTTATGCCCTTTAATCCAGAAATTCCAGTTCTAGTAATTTGCCCTAACAAAAACATCAAGCAAATGCAAGACTGTTCATCACAATATTCTGTCTGATGGGGAAAAGGGGTACAACTAAATATCAAAAAAAGAGCAGTGTAGGTAAATAAATCAGTGATGGCATATATGATACAATATTTTCTGATCTCAATGACCAAAAATAAAACACTGGCAAATAAACCTAGAAGTATTGGTATGATGAAATACTTAGGTGCCATTTGATAAAAGGTAGAAAGGTGCTACAGTAGTATACTCTAATTCTCACAAGCTTTGTGTAATATGTGTAGCTGTGTGCACACACGCACACACACTAATAGAGAGTGCAAGAACATTAGAAGTATAGGCACCAGAGATATTTTTGGAGCTTGGCTCTTCCTGGAGATGATTCTACTTCAAAATGTTGTCGTCAAGGTTCAGTTACAGCTACTTGACCAGTTTCCCAGGTGGTTCAGATGGTAGAGAATCTGCCTGTCATGCAGGAGACGTGAGTTCGAACTCTGGGTTGGGGAGATCCCCTGGAGGAGGGAAAGGCTGCCCACTGCAGGGTTCTTGCCAGAGGAGCCTGCAGGCTACAGTCCATGGGGTGGCAAGAGTCAGACAGGACTGAGCAACTTTCACTTCCATAAATATGTATCTATATTTTAATATATATATAACTGACCTGTATAAAAGGTATATTTAATTTATTTTTATATTTTATTGTATATCATAGGGCTTTCCTGGTGGTTTAGTGGTAGAGAGTCTGCCTGCCAATGCACGACACGTGGCTTTGATTCTTGGGTTGGGAAGATCGCCTGGAGAAGAAAATGGCAGCCCACTCCAGTGTTCTTGCATAGGAAATCCCATGGACAGAGGAGCTGGCAGGCTACAGTCCATGGGGTCTCAAAGAGTTGGAAAAAATATTGCCCTCAAGATTGAATTACAAGCACAAATATATATATATATATATATAAAATTGACATATGCAAAATAAAAGATATATTTTGTTTATTTTTATATTTATTATATATTCATATATTGTATATAAACATAATACTATATAATTTTTGTACTACCTATATATATGCATATACTTACATATGTAAAATATATACACACAATCAGAGGGCCTGGGAAATAGTAGAATTCAAAGAATGCCAGTTACCTTCTTGCCTTTATAATGTTTTCCATATGAAGCACCACCCCACACTATTCCATGTCTAACAGGATTTGGCTCCAAGAATGCAATCAGAGATAGAAAAGTAGCTTGGGAAGGGAAATAAATCTGGCAGAACACTAATACACTTCTGGAACTCTTTACAGGGTGTGCACGTGTCCTGTAAAGCCAAGTTCAGTTCAGCTCAGTCGCTCAGTCATGTCCTTGTCGCTTACTCCAGTTTCAAATGAGAGCAGGGTGCCAGGGCTTCATCACCCACTTACATTAAGGGCTGCCTTACTGATGAGCATAGACTGAGGGTACCTTCTTCTTCAGAAAGGGGCCTCTTACTGCCTTTTAAAAGCATGAATCAGACCCTGGAAAGGCTCTGGTTCATTACTTTAAAATAACCACATAAAGGAACTTATAGCCACATGCCCAGGCCTAATGGATTCTGCCCCGTAAAGAGGCATAATTTGAACGTTCCTTCTGAATGCCTGTTGAGTTTCCATGGGAACAAATGTCTGGAGGTCAACTCTATTCATCTTGAGGTTGGGGAGCTATATGAATGGGTGAGAGACAAAATCTGTCCCCTTTGGGAGCTGATTGGGTCTAATGATGGGCATATATTTAGCCATAACAGAGGAATGAAAGGGCTTGATGGGACATGGGATTTTTAAGGCCAGAGCCGTGAGCACTTCACAGAAGTGTGACATAATTTTTAGCTCCTCCAAAGGGCCCCCTGGCAAGCTGTTCCCTGACCACCTTTGGTCTGCTTCCCCTTTTGTTCAAAGAAAGGGTAGATGGTATCTCTTTAGGCTACTGAAAATATGGGGAAAACGTGCTCAGACCCCATTGTGTGATCTGATTTAATGGAAATGAAAGCCAAATGGGACAACATCTGACATACATTACTTTACAGTAAGTATCTATGCAAATAAGCGTTTACAGTGTATTATTAATCAAAAATAAAGCTCTTCTGCAGTGTGTGTACATACTATGCTAACATAAATACATATTAACTAAAGTATAAGTTCTAATTCTTTTGCTTCCTGAGTAACTTAGATCAAATCACTTAATTTCTCTGTAGCTAACCACACAGGGCATTTTTATGAGAACGAAAGGTGAAAATTCACATAAAGCATTTAGCATAACCTTTAATATTCAGTAAATACCAGTAGAGGTGAGCTTTAAAATATGCATAGAACTGCTATATATTATTATCTTACAAACATGGACAAAACATACATTAAGGATGTATATCAAATTTTAAAAAAAGAATTATTTGGTGGATAAGAAAGTAAAGAGGAAAAGGTAACCAAGAAGTCAAAAGCTACACCAGAAAAATGATAGGTACAATATGACATTTATTAATTGTAAAATTATGTCTATATATATTTTTAAAGCATATTTTCAATAAAAATGTCATATTTTTTAGTTTATCTTCTTTATATGCACATATTTTAAAATATTTTCTGCAATGAAAATGTTGCCTAAAAAAGAAAAAATAATTTGAAACTATATTTCACCTCCACAAATATAAGGAGCCCTGACATATCCATTTTGTATTCAGTGATTCTGAAATTTTATTCTCTTAAAACCTATTCCAGCCATTGGTTCAATCCTGTTGTTGTAGGTGATTTCCTTTGATCTGAGGGCACTAAAATGCTCCCATGATTTGGGCCTTATTTCTGCTTCAAACATTCAAGAGCTTAAATTCAAAAGAACCTCAAATGCATCTATGTGTCCAACCACAGTGAAAGCGGCATGGTGGTGGTGGTTAGTCTCTAAGTCACGACCGAATCTTAAGACGCCATGGACTGTAGCCCACCAGGCTCCTCTGCCCATGGGATTCTCAGGCAAGAATATAGGAGTGGGTTGCCATTTCCTTCCCCAGGGGCTCTTCCCAACGTGGGAATCAAACCCAAGTCTTCTACTTTGCAGGCAGATTCTTTACCAGCTGAGCTGTGAGGGAAGACCTAAGAGGTATGATGTATTAGAAACAGTAGCCAAGAAAATTAACAAATAAAGAAGAGCATTGTATTTAAGCAGTGTAAACTCAGACTCAACGGCAGATATCCCCCAAAGCTAATTTATGTAACTAAATAAGAGAAGCCAGTCTGTTATAATCCACACAATTGCACTCATCTCACACACTAGCAATGTTCAAAACTCTCCAAGCCAGGCTTCAACAATATGTGAACCGTGAACTTCCAGATGTTCAAGCTGGATTCAGAAAATGCAGAGGAACCAGAGATCAAATTGCCAACATCCGTTGGATCATTGAAAAAGCAAGAGAGTTCCAGAAAAACATCTACTTCTGCTTTATTGATTATGCCAAACCTTTGTATGGATCACAAAAAACTGTGGAAAATTCTTAAAGAGATGGAAATACCACACCACCTTACCTGCCTCCTGAGAAATCAGTTTGGAGGTAAAGAAGCAACAGTTAGAACTGGACATGGAACAACAGACTGTTTCCAAGTTGGGAAAGGAGTACATCAAGGCTGTATATTGTCACCTGCTTATTTAACTTCTATGCAGAGTACATCATGCAAAATGCCAGGATGGATGAAGCACAAATTGGAATCAAGACTGCCAGGAGAATAACCTCAGATATGCAGATGACACCACCCTCATGGCAGAAAGTGAAGAAGAACTAAAGTGCCTCTTGATAAAGTGAAAGAGAAGAGTGAAATAACTGGCTTAAAACTCAACATTCGGAAAACTAAGATCATGGCATCCATCCCATCACTTCATGGCAAATAGATGGGGACACAATGGAAATAGTGACAGACTTTATTTCAGAATTTATTTTCTTGGGCTCCAAAATCAGTGATGGTGACTGCAGCCATGAAATTAAAAGATGCTTGCCCCTTGGAAGAAAAGCTATGACCAACCTAGACAGCATATTATAAAGCAGAGACATTACTTTGCCAACAAAGGTCTGACTAGTCAAGGCTATGGTTTTTCCAGTGGTCAATGTATGGATGTGAGAGTTGGACTATAAAGAATGCTGAGCACTGAAGAAATGATGCTTTTGATCTGTGGTGTTGGAGAAGACTCTTGAGAGTCCCTTGGACTGCAAGGAGATCCAACCAGTCAATCCTAAAGGAAATCAGTCCTGAATATTCGTTGGAAAGACTAATGGTGAATCTCCAATACTTTGGCCACCTGATGTGAAGAACTGACTCATTGCAAAAGACTCTGGTGCTGGGAGGGATTGGGGGCAGGAGGAGAAGGGGACGACAGAGGATGAGACAGTTGAATGGCATCACTGACTCAATGGACATGAGTTTGAGCAACCTCTGGGAGTTGGTGATGAACAGGGAGGCCTGGTGGACTGCAAGGAGATCCAACCAGTCAATCCTAAAGGAAATCAGTCCTGAATATTCGTTGGAAAGACTAATGGTGAATCTCCAATACTTTGGCCACCTGATGTGAAGAACTGACTCATTGCAAAAGACTCTGGTGCTGGGAGGGATTGGGGGCAGGAGGAGAAGGGGACGACAGAGGATGAGACAGTTGAATGGCATCACTGACTCAATGGACATGAGTTTGAGCAACCTCTGGGAGTTGGTGATGAACAGGGAGGCCTGGTGTGCTGCAGTCCATGGGATCACAAAGACTTGGACATGGCTAAGCTACTGAACCGAACTGAATCTGTTCTAATTACTCCCTTTTTTAAATCAAAAGTGCTCAAAAAATACTTAGCAAAACACAGTGGAAGCTTGCTCTAATTCTGCATTATGTAACGACAGGGACAGGTAGAGGGAAGGGAAAATTAGGAAACATGCGGTATTAATCTCTTCAAATTATTACTCAAAGCAGAGAAGTCTTCGGTTCGTGAAGGCATATCTAAAGATATGTGAATTCTTGCCTTTTTTGTGAATGCAGGCAAGCAAGCTCAGTATAGAAACTATTTGGAAGGAGAAAAGTTGAGGTCATATCCTAAACTAACTGAAGGTCAAGATAGGCGAGAACAAAATCAGGCTTTTGAACTAAAAAGGATTTTTAAAATAACAGCTATATTCTAGGCACTGTACTAAGTCTATTACAAATGTTATCTTACTCAGTTTTCTCATAAACAACCCTTTCTATTTTATTATAGAGAAATTCAGACACAAAAAGGTTAAATTAGTTCAATTCCTTGAACTTTCTCATTGTTCCCATGGTAGGCAAGTTGGAGAAGAATAAAATTTCAGGTTTTGCCTGAGAAAAATCTATGCTTGGGTGTAAAGACAGAATTATAAAGTGGTATTTAGAAGTATTCAGCCATCCCTGAAGACCAGATGACTCTTGAGTGATTTTTTTTTTTAAAGGAAGAGGTTTAGATAATAATGTTAGCATAATAAAGCTTGAACCCTCATGGTATTTGGGCAAATTGATTACATCAGAGAATGCACAACATATGCAGAGAAAGCATTTGAAAAAATTCAGTGCTCACTAATAATTTTTAAAAATTAAAATAAATGCTCAGCTAACTAAGAGTAAAGGCAAACTTTCCTCAACTAATAAAAACATGTCTACTGAAAAACCTACATAAAAAGCATAGCNTTTTTTTTTTTTTTTTGGACCTTTCCAACTCCATCTTATAAGGACATAGTTGATTACCTTGGGTCAAGCCAGATAATCCATAACAATAATCTTCCAATCTCAAAATTCTTAGTTTGATGACATCTGCAAAGTTATTTAAAATAACAATTTCACAGGTACCAAAGATTAGGACAGGAAATGGGAGACCATTATTCAGTCTACCATACATTCCCTGTCGTCTTTCCATCCTCACTTAACCATTCCAGTGACAGATGCATCTGACCACAGGGTGTCAATTCAAGGCTTGTCTAACTTAGCATAATTTTCCTCCATTTCTTGTTGACACGATTAGTTAGATTGCTTTGCATCATCTCACTGCTCTTTGTACTTCTGGGTTTCTCAAAGCCCTCGTTTCTATGTTATGCTGCCATCAGCACTTTAGAGTGTGTCTGTGGTTAAAGGTCATTTTTCATTAAGGTCTGGAATAATAATTGGTGGAACAGTTCCATTAGGCCTAAATATCTATTGGAACAATAACTGAGGATATTCCTTAAGCAGATCATTTACATATAAAAAAGATGAAGTCTTATTTCAGTAGTAGAATATATACCACATATAATATTTTCATCTAAGCATGTATACCTTACATTGGGATGCATTTTTTCATTTTTATTCACTGAAACTCTATACAAAATTTTATCCTAGAAATATGGATGGAGACTTTTTAATGTTCTTTTAATGTATTTTTGTTTTTAAAAGTTTTTCTTGCATTCATCAATGCTTTATTTTTCTCTTTTCTGTGTCCCACAGTTCCAGTCCTACAATGGTTCGAATTGAAAAATTAGTTCTATGTATTTGTACCTTTGTATATGTAGCAGAAAATTTTCTTCTGCATTTATTCTAATTTCAGATTTAAGAAACAGAACTCCCACTAAATAATTTCTCGTAGACTATGTATTCTATGATATGCTGAAATGTATTTTTTAAATGTATTATTTTACTCTAAGTTCTCGAAAATACTATCCTTAAGCACCTAGCCTAATTTGGAGATGTCCATTTTGTGCTGAGTGTAAATAATGCTTATAGATTTAGGGTTTCAGTGATTTGTTTTAAAAAAAAATCATTACTACTTTCATGAAGCTTATAGTGAGGAAAACAGCAACAAGCAAATATATATTATTCAATCTATGACCTACAAATAACATACATTCATATTGTATGTGTGCAAAGAGCTATTATCTCTACCAAAATTAAGAATGTTTGAGGTTATGGGACAAGTTCAATATTTTGGAGATTTCCCATCCGATTGTATGCAATGCCTTTAGTGCACTAAGAATGACATAAATATTGGTGATTATGAAGGAAGCCATTTATCTACAAGACCACTGAGCAGCTATATATTCAATTTTTTGATAAAACAATGTCTTCTTCAAAAATCAACATTATATAAACACTAGACATTCTCATGACAACAAGACTTAAGAGACTTAAGACTCGGTAGAACCACTACTTTAATTAACGCTCTCTGACTACCTCCCCTGTCTATTATCAACCTTCTATTCTAGAAGGAAACAGGACTTGGAAAAAATACAATTCAAATAAATGTTTGGACATAACAGTGGGAAACTTTGACTCTACATGGTTTGTAATAAGCAGGTCATGAAACATAAAGTTCTGTAGTGAGAGATACAGCATAATAACACAACGAGTAGAATTTGAAAAAATGCCAGCTGCTGTTTCCTGAATTTTATTCACTAAGTGATTCAATACTTTGTTGACTAACTGAACTTAAGAGAAGAATGCATAATCTTATGCTAGATTACAAATTTAGTGACAGGAAACACATCATAATGCCTAGCTTACAATTCAAATTATAAACTAGCCTATCATCATGGGAGTTATTTTTCTTACTGATGAGTCATCTAACTTGCAACTTAAAACCAATAATAATTCATCTTCTAATTTTATTTGTGATGTTTAACAATGTTATAGAGCATGTAAGTGTTTTCTCTCAGTGCTAAATTTAAAATCAATATAAATCATATGTGCTTGAATTACAAAGCTTTTGAAATAGAAAAAAATGCCACTGCCTGTATTGCTAACATTCATTTTGTGACAAAGATCTCTTTATATAAATAAGTAAAAATGTGGAAATTACATTTTTTTAATTTTTATTTTTATTATTTTAATTTTATATTACCTGATATATAAACACATAAACTATCACTCATCATGTCTCAAAATGGAATATTAATTCTCAGTTTTGTTTTAAGTAAAGAGATTATATCTCTTTTACATCATCAGGTAGATGGGATGTTCCCCTTTACTGACTCATGCTGTTAAGTCTGCATCATGCTGCCCCATCTGTGCTCTTCCTTAGCTAACTCTCCACGTAGAAATGCCAGGTTGGTTAATTTGATTCCCTTGTTTCTTATCTTGTCACAATAGAATTTGGAATGTTGGACTAAGGGTTTAAGACAACAGACAAGTTGCAGGTCAGTTCAAATCTAGCAGACAAATCTCTTATTAGATAGGCACTCCCAAGACATGGGAGTAGGCTGACCCAGAGGAGTTCCTCCTCCTTCTTCTTGGCTTCCCCTGTTTATACTTCCCATCTCCTCCTTTTAGTTTTGCCCTGTGCAATATAGATCTTGTACCCACCACCAACCAATCAAAGAAAGGGAATATAAATGAGCATATGCTAAAGGCAGATTGACAATTACAAGTTAAATAACAGCAGACTCTGTTGTTTATGTCTTCCCATAATTCAGTCTGTTATAATAAGATGCATATATATGTAAAATATTTATGAACCATTAGTGGGCTCCTGGGTACCTAAGGTTACTTGGAGAAACACCAGTTGTTAATTTGTATCCACTGTGTGCCTAGGATGCAAATGCAGGAGTTGGAAAAATCTGTGTGGTTATTTCTGCATCTGTGAGCTCCCCTGGGACCAGTTTGCATCTTTTTCAGCTAGGCCAACACTCATGTCTAACTTCCTAACTAACAATAAGGAATATTTTAAATGGGAACAGATTCACATCACTTCCCTGCTTACCTGTCACATTATCTTTACCATCACTTAGTGTTAAGGTTACTGCCTTCCTACAAAAAAAATGCAATACTAGATTTTAATATTTTCTATTATCACTCTTTGGGCTTTTATGTGATAGGAATTTAGGATCAGTGAACTAAAATGGACCAGAATGGGTGAATTTAGTTTAGATGACTATTACATCTACTACTGTGCAAGAATCTCTTAGAAGAAATGGAGTAGCTCTTTTAGTAAACAATAGTCTGAAATGCAGTACTTGGATGCAATCTCAAAA